>OVAX01000720.1:0-64641 GCA_900406405.1 Lepidium africanum | reverse complement strand
AAAAAATTGCTTGAAAATTTTTTTTTTTTTTTTTTTATCACCAATAGATCAACAATGCCCAATATGTAGTCCAAAAACCTTTTTCTAAATTTTTTTGTTTTTTTCCACTAGAGAAACGGCTTGGAGCTTCTTTCTTTGTTAAGTTATCTATTTATGATAACTACCATTCAATCCAAGGACTATCATAATATGATAATATATGCAGAATAAAGAGTTTTCCTTAGACAAAATAAATAAGATAGTTACAAAACATCAATAAGAATAGTATGAAATAATCTATATATATAAATATAAAAGTAAAATGACCTCTTTTCTCGTAAGAACATCTCCAATGGTACTCCAAATCCTATTCCAAATTTTATATTTAGAGTAAAATCATCTCCAATGGTACTCCATATTTCATCTACTGTTCATTTCTCCATTTTTGGAGTAAGACTTTTTCTTTACAAATTGATCTTTAACTTTTAATGTGTTATCATTTTATACCTAAACAAAGTTGTTCTATAAAATTTTATATTTACATTATTTTATAATAAAATATAGTTATTAAATTTATAAAAATTATAAAATACATCAATATCATATATTATAATAGAAAATACAATGACATATTACTTAAATAAATAAAGATAAATTCAAAATACATAAAATTATTAGATTTTGTCAATAGAAAATATTACTAGATATTATAATAGAAAATGCATTTTCACTTGTTTTTCTATTTATGTGATGTAAGAAAATTTTATTTTAATTAAAAGTTTGATTTTGTTAATATTGTTATGGACTATATCTTTTAAAATTAATATAAGTGGGTAGAATATGATTTCTAAAAGTAAAATGTATCTTAGAAATTAATAATAAGTTAATAGATTAAAATAATAGTAAAATATTTATTTAGAGTAGAAAATGAAGTAGGTCATTGGAGCAAACTCTTTCTCCATATTTGAAGTACTCTATATTTACAGTAAGAAATGAAGGGAACCATTGGAAATGCTCTAAAATCACTTTTTTTTGTCAATATTAGGCTACAACTAGCCGGTCCAATAGTCAAGTTCTTACATAATGTAGGCAATGAGAATTGATCCTTACCACCTGCCACTAAATTAAAACCATTGATATCATAGTATAACTATCAAGAAATACAAACCACTTATTTATATATGGTTATATATATTTTGTCATTTTTTTGTCTAGTGGCCACAAATACATTTATCTAATGAAGTATTTATTAACAAATATTGTACTATACAAACAATAAAGAATGGGAGAGATAATCATAATTTACAAAATTGAAGAAGAGATAATGAATTTTTGTATTAAACCCATGTAATTATGTAGAAAATCAAGAGATGATAGATGTTATATTTTTCATAATATTAAAAAAAATATATACCTACTAATTTTTTTGTCAACATTGGGTCACAACTGACCGATACATTAGTCAATTTCCTACATATGCCTCATAGTTTAACATATAAAATTATACCAAAAATAATCATAATGTATCTTATATACAGGAAAATGATTATTTTTTTCTGGAGATAAGCCTCTCAAACTTTATTAGATCATTTGCATTGGAGGGTTTCTCACTGTTAAAATAAATCAATAATGAAAAATATATTATTTTTGCTTTTTGTTTTTTTAATAAATTATAAAATAAAATTATCCATCTAACAAAATTCATTATGCATATGTTAAAATCATATTATATTTAATTAGCAAAAAATAATTTAATAAAAATAATATTAAAATTATTTTAGTTAAAAATAGAAATTATAGGAAAATTATGGAATTTTTTTTAAAAATCTAAAAACATGTTGTAAAAGTTATATATAATTATTAGAAGAATTTTAAAAAATACCCTTTTTGACATAGTAAGAGTTTTTTACTGATAGAAGTCAAAATGAATATAGAGTTTTTAAACTAAATTTTACCAAAAAAAAGTAATATTATATTATATTGATCCTCTTAAGAGATCAAACGTGTAATCTAATAAATGTCTGAAATGATTTCTTGTATATTTAAACATTTAACTTAATATATATATATATATATATATTCGTACACATATATACAATTATAACTGGTAACTCCTGGATCTAATAAAAGAACCTCTAACTGAAATAAACAATTCACAGAAAATACTTCTTTTTACAAGATTTATATTACCCCATTGAAGATTAAGCGTTAACATTGTATGTTTAGTAATTTAAATGAAAAATATTGGATTTACCGTTCAGCCCCTGAGATATGTTCTTCAAAAACAGAAGCTGCTGCTTTGGTCCCATGCAAACGAAATCCCCGGATCTGTTTTGTTTTAATTAACCAAAGCAAATCTCTTGTCTTTATACTATTCTTTATAAAACAAAATCAAATAATGTACGTTGTATCTGTTTCTTATTGCATACACATAATCCCCAGATCTGTATTATTTCAGACAAAACAAACAAGGAATAGTCGTGGTTTTTTTTTTTGAAAATTATGTAAGTTGTATTTTTCATACATATGAAGATCGTGTATTGAAAGAAAGAAAAGAACGAACCTTAGAGAGAAAAGATGAAGTTGTTGGTAAGCAGCGAAGAGCCATATATGAAGAATGTGTGTGTCTGCGCCAAACTCAGATTAATTCTTACCAATAATTCTCTTATTAAGAGGTAGAGAATATTGTTAATGAGGTCGTCCTAACTCTTACGAAACTCTTGGGCAAACCATAAACAAGTAGAGAGAGAGAGGTTGATATATATATATATATATAGTAGGAGAGAGATAGTGGAGGGGATGATAATAAGCCATTTACAGCCCTCTACTATATAAAATGTTTTGAAGATCTTTTATTGTTTTTTTTTTTTGATCCATAGCTTAAAACCCATCTATAAAATTTATTTTTAAGTTATTATAATATATCAGATAGGAATCGAACATGGTGTCAAGTCATTAGCTGAATCATCCTAATCACCAGTAGAGCAACTTGACAATCTTTTATTGTTTTATTTTATGAAATATTTTACATGTTTAATATGGAAAATATTATTTCTTTGTCAATAATTGGATCCATAATGTGTGATCAGTCACTCAAATATTAAATGATTTATTAACCACTCAACTAAAAAATACTTTTCTATTATATTACTGCGGCAAAACGATTTTTTAGAATCAAACTTTAAACTGAAAAGATAGTGAATGTGGACATTTAACCATTTGAGTGAACCATTTAATCGAATAAATTTTTTTATTTTATTTATTAAATTAACATATAAAATGATTTTCATTTCTATATAATTAAACATAGTATTATTTGTTAACATGAGTGATTTTAGGTCAAAATTTCTATATAATAAAACATAGCACTTTCTTTGTCCCAAAATATAAGATTTTATATCTTAAAAGAACGTTTATTTATAAAATTTAATAATCTTCCAAAAATTCATTTAATATTTTCATTATAGTTATCAACCAATCACAAAAGATATAGCAGAATTTTGATAGTCTAAAAAGAATAAGTATATTATATTATGCATAGAAAAATTTGCAAAACATCTAATGAAATGGAAAAAAAAAACCTCTAAAACATTTGATATCTTGTGACAAAGGGAGTATTATTTTATACTGTATCTAGCTTACCAAATTCAAGAATTTTGTTGACATTTCCACTGAAATAAAATATCTTACGTAAACTGAAAAAAAAAATATTTACTTTGTAATAATAGTTTTCCTGAATTATACAGAAATAATAAATGTATCGAAACATTGGACAGTAAGGAAAATTAATCGATGGTCCCAAACAATGATAAAGTGTTTTAGGAATGTGAAAATATATTAATCATACAGTATAATATTGTACTATATATGAGTTTGTCATTGTCCATATTTTCTATTTTTTGCTTTGAGACTCTGATATTGGCACGATAAGAACCGACCCTTAGCTAAAATCTAAACCTTAAAAAAAAAATTTTCTTCAATTTGTATAGGAGAGAGATCGAACATCAGTGTCTGAAGACTTGTAAAGCGACCATTACCACTGGACCACATGTCTTCGGTTTGACATAATTAGTTAAAAACTTCGTATTGTTGATTGTAAAGTAATTTTGTAGAAGGTATTTTGGCTGTAAATTGTTCAGTTGTAAAATTTTATTTTTGTAAAATTTAGAAGTATGGGTTCTAAATATTTGTCTCCCCATAACCAAAAAATGTTTCACAAATAAAAATTAATTTTTTTAGAACAATAAAAGTCAAGAATAAATTTAGTGTTGTACTCAATAGAAAGTAGAGCAATAGGTCAATCAAACTCATTTTGTTAATCTACAGTAAATATAGTTAACTTATACTCTAAAACTTCAGTAATAAAAGTGTTTGTAAACTCGTGATTTCTTCAGAGTGGTACAGTTGTTTGTATTATCGACCACTTCACATAAAGTACCAATGAAAACTAAATGCAAACATCAATAAATGAGCCTTTCTTGATACTCCTAATTTGGAAAACACTACTATATGCTATTAATTGAAACTAACATGTTTGCATCACTATCTCATCAATTATAATACAATGTAGTTGAAAGTATATGAGTTGGTGATTGTGAAAGAACCCAGTTGAGTATCGACACTTGCCAACTAAAGATTTGTAGATAGAGTTGTATTTGGACAAGTATGACTTCTCTTTGGTGCTATGGACCATTCATGATTTCTTTTATTACGACGATTGGCTCAACTAACGATTTATATTTTGTCGATCAATTGCCTTTGATAACTTGGATTTTCTTCAAAAAAGCTAGACAATTTGGAGGTCGATCATTGAATTATTTGTATTGTTTCTGGTTTGTTATATCACTTTTTCATCATTCAAATCTAAATTCATGAGTATGAAACTCTGAAATAAATTTATGAAATATTTTAGTTTGTATTTGCAAATCAGATTTAAATGTGTTTTCTGAAAAAGGACTGAAAATAGGTTTTCGAAGTTGTATATGTTGTTGGTTTGCAAGTAAGGAAATAAAAAATAAAATATATTTCAATAAAGCCATCTTCACAAGAAAACAAAGAAAGGAGCTTGTATCTTGCCAACGTTGATCTTTGCTCATCAGTATTATCAAACTTTAAAGATGGACGATGACATCGATCGGCGCAGGCAGATTATCTCCACAATTGTCCTCGACGAGTCTCCTTCCACTAGCTCAGTCACTGGAAAATTAGATAAACAAATCTCTGATTAAGAAACTCTGTAACGTAATTGTGTAATTCGAAGGTAAAAACTTTAAAATCCAGAAATTTGGGGAAACTTGAATTTTGAAATCGACCTGCTGTAATATGATTAAAATATCAAGTCAAATTTGTTGTTTGACTCTTCGAGAAGAAATAACTGAGAAAAAAAGAACTAGTTGGGCCGGGCCTATTTTATGGTATAGTTAATTAAACAGTGTTATTCTCTTAATTATCATGATTGTTAATCACATTTATGGCTCATTTTGACTTGTATATTACTTTCAGACATATATATAATTTCATTACATTTACATGAGTTCTAGAAATAGAAAGAAGAGCTAAATCTCAGATGTAAAAAAGAAAATGTCAATGGCACTTCAACGACGACAACAATCCTGTGGGGACCCTTTTAACGACTAAAGACAATTCTCTATCTCTCCCTCTGACCATTTGAACTTTTTTTTTTTGATGTTTAAAGTCTATAAAACCAAGCGTCACTTCGAATCTTCCCAAAGTGGGCGACCTTAAATTAACCCCCCTCAAGTTTCCATTTTTCATTAAGTTCCCTCTTCGTTTCGTGATCATGGAGGACGAAAATAGCGCGATACCAAGGAACACTGAAGAAAATGGGCGTGTTGAAAGTGATCTCCAAGGAAACGGTGGGTCAAGAAAGAAGAATAGGATGATGAAGATGAAAATGAAAATGAAAATGAAGACTAGAGGAAGTAGGAAGAGTGAGGATAAAGAAACAAAGAAGAAGAAGACGTATTGGATGGGATGTCTAAGAGCTGAATCGGACGAGAAAGGAAACGTTGATTTGACTGTGGATTTCCCTGGCGAACGCTCTGAGCCGACTCATCTAGTTGTTATGGTCAACGGTCTGATTGGCAGGTTCTTACGGTTCCTTTGTTATGTGCTTGATTCTGTTCGATTCCAAGCATCCTTATTTTGTTGATTCTGTGAGTGCAGTGCTCAGAATTGGAGATTCGCCGCTAAGCAGATGCTGAAGAAATACCCTCAGGATCTTGTCGTACACTGTGAGTTCTTAGATTAAGCGCAGTGTTTCCTTATTGGTCTTGAGTAAATTTCTGTGGTACTCTCAAGTGGATCAGATCAATATTGTAATACTGGAAGGACGTGAGAAAGAACCACACTTTAGATATTGAGTTTGAGTTCTTGTTTCTCTCAGTTCTTTTGATATCACCTTACTGAGATCTATCATGAACATCCAACTCAGAGATCTTGTTACTATGTTGGATATCGCATATGCACTCTGCAGAGACTGGCGTTTGATAACTTACAATGATTGCAGGCAGTAAATGCAACCATTCGACGCAGACATTTGATGGTGTTGATGTTATGGGAGAAAGATTAGCAGAAGAGGTATGAGTTTCTTATCTCACGGCTTCTCATCATCTAGCCTTGTTTAACTCTCATGTTTTTGTGCTTTCATCTAGACTACAAAGGACTTGCTTTGTTTGTCTCTTCTTAAGTTTTTCAATTGTAGTATATTTGTCATGCTTTCGTTTCTTTAGGTTAGGTCGGTGATCAAACGTCACCCAAGTCTTCAGAAGATATCCTTTGTAGGACATTCATTAGGTGGCTTGATAGCTAGGTATGCAATCGGGCGTCTTTATGAGCAAGAATCCCGGGAAGAGCTTCAACAAAACAGTGACGACACTGGGGAAAAATGCCCGATAGAGGAACCGAAAGAGCGGATTGCTGGATTGGAGCCTGTCTATTTTATAACTTCTGCAACTCCACACCTTGGTTCAAGAGGACATAAGCAGGTGATTTGTAAGCTAAGTCGTTTGGTTTTTGTTTCTTACACGTAAATTACTATCAGTATGTTTAGAGCAGCCTTGAGATCCATGCCGTTCTAATGCATCAGTATATATCTTGAATTAGACTTCAACTTTGAGTTTATGACTCAATATGTAGAATTTTGCAACATTAAAACTTAGAATCTGAGTAATGGTGTGGCATTTTGATTGAATTAGGTTCCATTGTTTTCTGGATCTTATACTCTAGAGAGATTAGCTAAGCGTATGTCGTGGTGTCTTGGTAAAACGGGGAAACATCTTTTTCTGGCTGATGGTGCTGATGGAAAACCTCCGTTACTCGTCCGAATGGTTAGAGATAGTAAAGATCTTAAATTCATGTGAGTTCTCCGACTGATTTCTTTCCTTAATACGCAGCTTTTTGCATGGTTATAATGGTATCTAATGTTGTAATCATTACATCTCCTCTGCTTTTCTGGATAGTTCTGCTTTGCAAAGCTTCAACCGGCGTATTGCTTACGCAAATACAAGTTTTGACTGTATCCTTTCGTTCTTGGACCTTTATAAATCTATTAACTATTTCTTCATTTATCTTACAATGTGAATTAAATTATATGGACACAGAGCTGTTATGGCTATTGCAATTCATTGAAACCTTAACCTCCCTTGTTCTTAGTCCTTGTCGGGTGGAGTACATCGTCTCTCCGCCGTCGCAATGAGCTTCCTAAGGTTTTAATCTTTCACTTTCAGTGTTTAACAGCATAATGTGGCTTGTTGTACTGAATCAGTCTCACATCTGACCTTCTCAGCTTCAACGTGGTCCAGTCTATGAGAGATATCCTCACATTGTAAACGTTGAAGCACCTGCTACTGCAACTAACCATGACGAAAATCCATCAGAGACCAATTCAAACGGGTTCAAGAATTTTGATATGGAAGGTTGGTTCAGTACAAAATCGACTTCTCATTCTCAGGTTTCTTATCATGATCTCTGATCATCATAATACAATCTTTTATTTGCAGAGGAGATGTTAAGAGAATTAACAAAAGTGAGCTGGGAACGAGTTGATGTTAGTTTCAGAGGGACCATGCAAAGATTTCTTGCTCACAGTACTATCCAGGCAAGTGCTCATCAGCATTATTGTTACTGCTAATTAACCTTCATGCTCAAATTTGTAAACACATTACAGGTTAAAACAAAGATGATCAATTCAGCTGGAGCAGATGTTATACAACACATGATTGACAATTTTGAGCCATAGGTGTAATGATTATCGGAAGATGACAAGTTCCTTCACAAGCTTAAAGCTCACTGGGGGATAAATATCAATCATATTATCAAACTTTTGTCATCTAGTAAATTAGGTTGATCTTTTTGCTAGTTTCTTAGCTACGGGAAAATGAAATATAGAATCGTTTCTGTATGTTAGCTTTATTCACCCTAGATTGTATAATCAAAATCTGCAAAATACAATAATACACTAAATTCATATCTCTTTGCCAAACGCAATAGAACAACACTTGCTAAATTTATGGATTGGTGGTAGAGTAAGAAAAATCCATGCAGTTATAGTATTCTCATAGTTAAATGTGACCAAGTCTAAGGTTTAAGATTCCACCAAAGATATCAAAAGATAATGAATCAACAGCTTTTGGAACCAAGCAAAAACTAAGAGATGATTTCAACTTTTAGAACTGTTTCAAGGAATACGGATAAGCATCAAGCAAATTTGGAGTGCGGTTGTTCAAGGGAATTCCACTCCAAGAGCATCCAAACAATCGATGTGCCTGTTTTTAATATATAAAAAATACAGTATTTAGATCATTCACACAGTGAATACAACCTACATTAACTGATTTGATACAAGAGTGAGTAGTAAAGCGAATGGTGTTCACAAGTAATACCTGCAAAGAAGGCTACGGTAGAGAGATTTGCAATGGTCATAGTGTGGTAAAAGAGGTATTCGGTCAGAAAATGTCCCAATGCGTAGATAAACGAAAGAAAGGTAGCTAAATATAATGGTTTGTTTTCAAGGTTGAATGCACAAAGGAAGCAGAGGGTGCAGGTTAGTAGTGTCCATACTCCGAATGTGCGTCCATGAACTTCACTCACTGCAAAACAGTTTAAGAAAAGAACATTCCAAACATGAGGATAGGAGTCTCATCAGCCTAGAGTAGCAATCACCACAAGAAACATAAAGTAAATGACTTCAACTATCCGAATTAGTTTTTTTTTTTTTCTGGATATACAGACCCTTTTTGTTTCCTGTTCACCAGTTACTGTTACGATTCTAAGTTGTTACTACTTGGTGTTAACAGAATCGATGAATTCAACAATTCCGTGACCAGTACAATCGCAGGGAAAGAATATATGTCCCATAACATTTCCCTTGTTGGTGCAAGCCAGCTATTTCATGCACCACAAGTTACCAAAGGGAAAGAAAAAATATCAAGTTGCTTCTGTTCTAATACATCTACAGCATCTGATGCACTTGACCTGGTCATGGATTTAGTTCAACAGTAATTCAAGAAAATTTGCATGTTGAGCTCACAAAAAAGATTATGCATTGGATTCTGTAAACTCCTGAAATTAGGGGCATGGTGGTTCACTTCATAAAAAATGTACTTCACCAAGGAATTGTACAACAATTGAAAGTTACATATCTATCTCAGATAATCAGTGATGCTTCAGATTGCTAATGGTACTAAGTGTGTATAACAAATGCAACTATGCATGAATCTTATGGAATAATATCATGGGACGAACTCAGACTAAGATAATCTGATTATTATCTAAAATGTCAACTTGCAAGGAAGATCAATCTTGGAAGAATAATCAAAGAAAGCATAATGATCAAGAAAAAAAATAACGATGATAAAAAAGCATGAGGAGACATGTTTCGAATCTAAAGAATAGGTAATGGAACATAAAAGTAGTTGCTCAATCCCCGAGTGAAACAAATTCTGAGCAGACGTTGCTCTCAATCTCAACTTAGCAATTTAAGTAACATGTCGAAAAAAAAGCAGCTAGAGAGAGCATGAGTATGTTTAAAGAATCCAAAGTAAGGCTTTTGCTTCTGATTTACAAACCATTGACCTTCCAGATACGATGTAGTACTGACATAGTTCAAGATCAAAAACAGAAAGAAAATATAAATCATATTCTAAATTGTCATAGGGATCCCAAATTCGATACGTATCGGAAGAATCAATGCCGCACAAATCAGACCGATGAATTGTTCCTCTGAACCTAACATTATCATTTCTCCATATAATAACAAGATACGTGCCGTCGATACTACTACTGACTCACTGATACTATAAGCTCAGAGACTAACTTAATCTGAAGTGATTCTATGTGAACATCACACATTGAGATCGTTGGAGCATAACGGCATAGAAATTGTAACGAAAACACAAACACGAATTGATAAGAAAGCGAATTAAAATGGAGATTAAAAGGAAAGGGAGAAGAACTGAACTGGTGGTCTGAGAGAAGACGGCGAGACGAAGAGCCCAAATGTTGAAGAAACCAAACCAAACAGAAGCTAATCTGAGTGACCCAACCACCATTAACCAATACCCTAAAGCCTTCATCTTCCTCTTCTTCCGTCTACTTAATGCACGAACATTCGTGCTATGATCTTTGATGAGCTTCTATTTATTTATTTTTTAAAAAATATAATAATTTCATTTGAATTCTTACATCGATATGGGAATCACATCTTTGGAGTCTCCGCCGAATCGATTATTAATTATTTATTCAATTGGGTGTCTATTAGGCTTTAAGCTATTTGGGCTTGTTAAATTTTTTTCTGGATTTTGGGTCTCATGGAGTAATCCGCTACCGGAATAAAAGAAGAAGAAAAGATCCGCTTTTAACAGCCGTAGACACCTACATAGGAAGTGATACCATTAGTCTTGTGTTTTCTTTTGGATAAAATTTTACCATTAGTCTGTGTTAATACACAATTAACTCGAAATTGATCTCACTCACACACGAAATGAAATGCTGATCGCTACCTATTCTTACATCTCTTCCAGACAACACAACTCATGTACACTTCTCTATCTCTTCACTCTTGTATGTCCGATTCTGTTACGTTGTCTTTAGGGTTTTTATTTATACGGTCAAAGCGAATGTGTAACAGTCAGAGACACACTTATGTTATTGGGTCTGGCTCAGACAAGCTTACCTTGATGAGCAATCAGGTCTCTCCAGGGACTCAGAACATCCATTACTGACTGATAATGATTTGTAGTAATAAGGTATTATATTTATCTCCTTACGTTTTATTATTTATAGATCGATTAACACTTGTTCCCCTCTTCTTTTAGTTTTTTACCATTGCAGAAAACAAACCTTACAACATTATACTGAAGAAACACTAACAATTAACTGTGTAGCTTCAAAGATATCCCAATTCTCAGCTCAATTAAATCACGTCACTAATCTAAGTTCTTGAAGGGCTTGTATGTCTTGACACTATCTATTAGGCCAACGATGGAACCTACGGCGGCTAAGAACGACACAATCAAGCAAACTAACACGAGGAGGTTCAGGGCCAACCATCTAGGAGAATACATCTTAACCTTTGTCTGCGCTATGTGCATTGTCACTGGAAAGTAAACTGTGAGAGGCCAGAATGCAAGTGCCCCGAGCAACCCCAAGATCGCATTGAAGAAGGGGAATATCATTGCTATAACAGTTGTCAAAATCACATAGCTTGTCCTCCATACCAATCTAAAGAGATTGGCCCTACACTTTCCAACTAAAGGTATGTCTGACGAGTATTCTCTGTTGATGAAATTGGTTTGTGGCCATCTTTTCTTGCATTTGTTCTCAACAAACTGGAAAAACGGCTGTGCATAAACCTGCAAACACATAGCATATTAACAACTTATATATATATATATGTATAGCAAATCACAAATTTTTTTTGCATCATTTGATCTTTTAATGAATTTGAACACTGTGAATGCATCTTTGTCATGTCTTTATGAGTTATATACCTGATAAGCCCCGATTAGATGGAGAGCAATGCAAGCATTGGCAAAGTCGATGAGCCAATAAGGTTCGTAAAAACCAAAGTCGGTAAGGAAGTCACCAGGGGCTTGGTTTCCAAATGCTGCGTATCCAATGCAGCCACATAAAATGTAGAAAACAGTTGTGGTTGAAACTCCGGCAAGACTTGCTTTTTTCATGACTATGTTTTCGGGTGGGGTAGATCTCAATGTGTCCTGAATCTCAATGAGAATAGTTGTATAAGCGTAGGAAAACGCAATGTCCCCAATGGCTTGAAACATTTTCCAAACTTTTTCAGATGCAGTCACGTCCACTCCTATCACCGTCCCTGTCAATTCTGTCTTACCAACCTTCCCACCTTTAAAGATTATACAACAATTATCACCATTAATTAGTTTCAACATTGTAGGACAAGAATAATGATGAGAGGGAATGAAATTGTACTTGCAACACTGGCGATGGCTAGACCGATTCCAATGGAAGCATAAGAGAAGGACATAATAGCGGCAATGATGGAGAGGAAAGAGAGTTCGTGAAAATTAGGAATCTGGCTGAGAATGATTTGGATAATCCCAAATGCAGCCATGTATGGATAATTCGACAAGGAACACTTCGCTCTATGTCCCTTGTCATGAAAACAATTCGCTTTCCTAATCGCTCTAACAAACACAAAACATGAATCAAAGCTTCGTTAATTACTATCTTATCCATAACATCTTAGAAACCATTACCTAAGTCAGAGCCTAAATTATAAATGAAGATGTTGGCGACTTACACTAAGCTTATAGATGCAGTGATGGTGTAACCAATAGTGACTCCGACAAGATTCCCATACTGCGCCAGTCCACATAGTTGCACCTTTTTACCACCTGTCCTTTTTTGTAATTTTCAAAATTAATAATTAGAGAATATTTCGGAGTCAACTATGGAATTTATTGATACTAATCAACACATGGTCAAATTCGATTTATTATATAATTTTGGAATGAAGAAAATTTTCTTCCTTTTTTGTAGATTTGGATAATCAATTCATGTATTCCCAAGAAGTGCATGCAATACACTTGGAAAATTACCAGAAATTTAGTTTTAAAATCACCAAAAAAAAAGTTGCATACCGAAAGTTTATTATTTGTGTATAAAGGGAAATGAAATAATATCCAAATCCAAAAATTTTCACCGGAATTTAATTTCAACAAATGCGTAATCTCGTTTTCGGATTTGGTAACAACCTTGTTCATCTGATGATCGGCCAAAAAAAAAAAAAAAAAGGATATATATGAAAAAAGAATAGAAAATCATACCAAGGTAAGCTCGGACAACTTCCATGTAAGTATAGTTGCGTTTAGCGGAGTCCGGCGATCGGTAACAATCAGCGAGCATGGTGGATGTGTAGTAAGTAATGATGGCAAATATAACCAAAATTACGGTTCCTGCCACCCAACCAAGCTGTGCTAATGCCCAAGCCAACGACAAAACTCCCGAGCCTATCACCGCCGTGATTATATGTGCACTCGCCGTCATAAGCGTTCCTGTTCGCTTCTCTTGACCATCGTCGTCGACGCTATTTACGGAGGACTCCACCGTCGAAGGATTGTGGTCTGCTTCCGGTCTCATCATTTTGTCGAGAGAAGAGAGAGAAATTAAAGAGTACAATGACAAAGGTCGTCTTAGAATCCTCCGCACATTTACTTACTTACATGTATATTTATACACAAATATCGATGCTTTTATGGAAATAGCATCTTTGTACGTTGAATCTTTTTTTTTTAAAAAGAGATTCTAACATTTTTTGTGGATTTTATTTTTAATTTGTTCTATAACTTTGTAACTGCTATTGTTTATTTTGGTAAGATTTTTATTAGCTTTAGTAAAAGAAATGTGAGGATAATATTGCATTTATGAGAATGAGAATAATCGAAATTAAGTGAAGGACTAAAACAAGATAACTAAAATAGAGAATTATTATTTTTTTTTTTTTGGTAAAAGAGAAATATTTCTTTCATTGCTATCTTCATCATTATTATTACATATATCAATTTCAAATCCTCACGAATCTGAAAGTTAATCATTTATATGTTAAAATCTTGTTATAACTAAACTAATACATTATTAAAATATATACCACGTTAGTCAAGAAGCAAGTGATCAAGTTGGCTTGCCCTGATCTAGCTTGGTACTAGGTGAGAGGTTCAAATCCCGCCAGCTCCAATGAGAGCAATTTGATTATGGATTGGACTTTTTTCAATCCATTAGTAAAAAGAACGAGTAAGATTGAAAAAAATATGTATATATATATACACCACGTTTGTGAATTAGATGTCCATTAATTTGTTGTTTTATATAATTATATATAGATATTTATTTCCTTATTTTCACAAATTAAATATATTGTAACTGGTGTTACGAGTAATGTTAACTCCCTCTATTTTTTATAGTTGATGTTTTAGGATTTTCAAACATATTAAGAAATTATTAATTGTTTTATTTTTTCTAAACAAAATATACTTTATCACAAATCCAAAATAGTTTAACTAATCACAAATTAATCTACACAATTTAAATAATTAAAAATTACCAAAAATACAATAAATTTTGCATAAAAATTTTAAAACATCAACTAAAAATAAACAAATTATTTTTCTAAAACATCAAGTAAAGAGAGAATATTTTTGTAATAAATATGAAATTGACCAAAATAATCCCGAACTTTTAGTCTATCCAAAAATATATCAAGAATCTATTTCTCCAAATAGCATTCCATAGTGGCGGTTGACCATTGATTTTCAGATTCTAACTATAATTACAAGATACCCACTATATTGAAAAACATGCAGATAATTTTGTTTCCAAATCTCGAGACAAATTAAAATATCTAAAATCCACTGCAACCTCCATAAGTTAATAATATTACAACAATATTAAATTATAATTTTTAAAATTTATAACTAGCTTAACTTTTTTTTTTTCATCTGAAATATTATATTAAGATTGAAAGAAAGGCCCAAAGAAGACCCAAACGTGGAACAAGTTACAACTCTAGCAAGAGTAAAATAACCAGACCACTTAGAACACATACAGACTCAGAGTAAAAAACATTGCGAAAAGGTTAGCATATAGAGGAAAGGTTGCTCTCATCGACAAAGAAGTCCTCTAACCAAGCAGGAGCTCCAGCAGCTACATAGGACTGAAACCTATCTTGAGCAGTAACACTATGTGCAATGAGAATAGCTTCTCTATTATCTTCCTTTCTTATAACTAGATTAACATAGTTCAAACTTATGATGCAAAAATCATTAGTTAAATCAGCATAATTAATATAGTGAAAAGAATTCGGTCAAAATTTTTGTTAATTTATAGTAATTATTAATTAATCGATATATTAATTGAACTAAAAACTTAATTTCAGATTAAAAATTATATTAATTTATAAAGGTTATTAATGAATCGATTATTAATTTAAAGAATTTTCACACACCGTTAAGTTGCTACTAGTCTTTGACAAAAACTAAGTGTAAACGAAAAATATAAGAAATTTATAATATTTAGTTTTTGATAGATTTGGAGAGATTTAAGTGAGCTTTCAAGTGATTTGAAATGATGTAAATTGACTTTTTATTTTCTATAAAAAGAATCATATAATGATTCACTACAAGAAAAAAGTTGTATTAATACGTTTTATTTCGTCACAATAACACATATTTAGTCATAATATGAAGATATTATTACGGATTTGTGACGATTTGTAAATGGTTGCAATACAAGTGTCACAAATGCATATTAGTAACAAAAGCGTCACAATATACTCGTGACAAATAAATCTTGTAACAGTTTTATCACAAATCGTTACAGAATAGAGTCACAATGATTCGTAACAAAATTGTATATAAAACGTCATAAATTATTACTAATATTCATAGTCACAATACAATTATCATAATAGGTCAAGTTTTTTGTAATAATTTTAGAAGAATTAATTACTATTACTCTGAGATTCTATGTGATTCACATTTCAAGAATGATTCAACATTTAGAATATATGATATGATTCAACATTTAACATATGGAAAATATCATATGCTTCAACATATGGAAAAATCTAGGAAACTATCAATAAAACTAGATGATGCTCCCGTAGTGTTCCACAAGATATTTTTGTGAAAAATCAATGTGCATTTGTATTTACTTTTATTTATATATAATATTTGTATGTGATATTTGTTTTCCTTCTGTTTATTTCATAGTTTGATTTGTATATGTAAATGTATCAATTTAATATACTAAAAATTAATTTATAATGACGGCTGATGTTGTACACGAAATATATCTTTGATCTTTTTTATTTATTTAGGTATTGCTGCATTATAATTTTGTATATAAATTTTTTCGATTCGTGTCATTTAGGTCTTTAGATTCATGTTTATTTAAAATTTTAGAGCCGTATTCATTTAAGTTTTTTAACCCACGTTAGTATAGGGTTTAGATATTTGATTATATAACATTATTTGTTATTTATGAAAGAGATTTTTTTTAATGATAATCGATTATATTATTTGTTATTTATCAAATAGATATTGATAAGCGAAAATATTTGTTATTGGCATGAGATACCAATTGTATGTAGCTGTTGCAGAACCGAATTGGCTTCAGACAGAAATTGAATTAGAAGCCTCCCCATTGTTCTTAGCCAAGGGAACAACCGCGAGTTGTAGTATTGGTATTGATCCTCGAATTATGTTTTAAGTTTTCCTTTGTTGTCGTATCTACTAATACGTCTTGCTGCAATTGTGTATTTCCCAAACTTTGGTAGGCTATAATATTTCTTTGCGGAAAAAAAAAACGAAAATATGTGTATATATATAGTAGATTAATCGATTATATTATTTGTTATGTAAATACCAAATAGATATTGTTATCATAATGTTTCCTAATAACAAATATGTTATGATACTTTTTAGGCCAAAACGGACTGATTAATATATTATAGTATAATATAACCTCTTTAAATTAATACTCTATAAATTAATAAACACTAAAAACCTCTATAAAATAATATAATTTTATGGTCCCAAATTGAATTTTAAGTTCAATTAGTATATCGATAAATTAATAAGCTCTATAAATTAATAACAAAATGTAATTTTAGTATAGTCCCAATATTATTAATTTATAGAGGTTTAACTGTATTTAAGTTTTTTTATCAATAATTGGATTGACAAGGTCCGATCCATAGCCTTATCCAACCCTTAAAATTCATATTTAAGCTACCAACTGTGTAGAGGGAGGAATCGAACCCTAAATACCATAGTCATTAGATGGATCATCCTAACCACCAGACTGTGAAGAGCTCGACTCACAGTATTTAAGTTAATACTATATTTTTTCTATAAGAGATTAATTTGTTAATTAATTCGATCCGTGTTATATGTAATTTAAACCTTCCGTTTTTATTATATTTAAAGTTAAAACAAACAAATAATATTATCTAGAATAATAATAATAATCAGTTATATAATTGTATCAAGATATAATTATTTTTTATTATTATAAGAGATAATAATAGATACAGATATTATGTGACCATTATTTCCTAAAATTAATACAACATTAAAACAGACCAATATAACACGGTGTTTAAGATAAAGCTACACTTTTATTATATATAGATGTCACAACCACTACGATCACCATCATTAACACCTACTCTCTAGTTTGCTTCTATGTTTTGTTAAACATTTGCATTTACACTGTTTTGTCACTTTAGATCTGGTTCCAACTTCAAAAACATCTGTGTAAAAAAAAAAAAGAAGAAAACATCAGCTATAGCAGGAGGTTTATTTGGAGTCTCCAACTCTCGTATCTTTAACAAGTCCAACTCTGACTTTTTCTTCTTTGTTTCCACCGCTGACATTTGTTTGTAACGTTTTCATATAGGATATCACTAAACTGTTTTGATCGACTAAGTATGATTATAATCTTGTGTTCTCTTTTCGCAGCAATTATGTGATAAAGAAGTAACATTTTTTGTTCTCTTCCAGTTGATACTCCAGAAGAAAGACAAATAAGAATAGTCTACAATAGCGTTTCCTAAGTATTCAATATTTGTAATAGCATGCGACAGCTGATGAAGATTATGAATAATACACGAAAAATGGAAAATACTGAACTTTGATTTCTTTCAAGTTGATTTACAACATTTACAATTGTTTCTTTATATAGACAACTATAAGAACAATCTAGGTCTTCATAGGTACTCTTATTTTGAATCATACAATTGTAGTCGTGGTGACTAATCATATTGGTAGTCAAGAGCCGCAAAACAGATATGTGTTTTCTCATCTTATGCTGTAACGTCTTTGTGTCATATGAAGACGGTGTCTTTTGTCATGTTCAAAGAGAGAGACTTGGGCTCAGGTGGGCGTTATGTGGATTGGATCTTCTTTGGGGATTGTTGTTTAATGGGCTTATTTTCATTCCCCTCAAACTTTGTGTGGGGTTTAACGCAACACCAAGTTTGCTTCTTAGAGTAATAAATGGTCTTCGAGCTAACAGTTTGGTGAATATGTCTACAGTTTGTAAAGCAGATGAAACATGTGAAGTTTTGATGAAACCCAATGCCACTTGTTTTCTTATGTAGTGAAAGTTTGTGTCAAGGTACTTTAACCTTTTAAGTAGATCTAAGTTTGTAGATAGGTAAACTGCAGACAAGTTATCACATCGAAGTTGAGTGGGTTGATTTTGAGGAACTTGAAGTTCCCGGAGAATGAATGGGACCAAAGTAATCTCTTGAGCTGTTTATACAAGTGCTCTGTATTCTGTTTCTATGGAGGATCTTGAAACTAGTCTTTGATGCTTTGCCGACTAAGAGATCAGATTATGACAGAGTAATGTGCAGAATCTGGTGGTTGAGTGGCGAGTTTCTTGACACCCTGTCCAATCACTCTCACTAAATGCAGTGAGAAAGTTTGAATCCTTTTTGATCCATAATCCTATCTGTATCATCCCTTTGACATATCTTAAGATGTGTTTGAGTAGTGTGAAGTTGTAGGAGAATGCAATCTTTGACAGATGAAGTTAACTACAAACTGGATATCGGTTCTTGTGATTGTAAGGTATTGAAGTTTCCTGCCAAACTGCGGAAGTAGGTGGGATCTGAAAATGGGTATGGGTACATGTTATCAAGACCTGATGGGAGTGGAGTAGGCATTGCATTACACTTTGACATTACCATTTGATGAAGAATGTCTTTAGCATATGTTGTCTGATGTAGAAAGATACATTCCGCATAAGTCTCAATCTCAATTCCCAAAAAATATTTGGGTGGACCCAAATCCTTCATAGATAACCGATTGTGAAGTTCATAAAAAAGATGTTGAAGTTGACTTGAACTGCTGCTGGTTAGGAGTATATCATCAACATGGAACAATTAAGCAAGAGATGTACCATTTTCATGAAAGGTAAAGAGTGGTGGGTCTCACTTGCAACACTGAAATCTGTACTCGATAAGGAAGGTATCGAAGGTGTCAAACCATGCCCTGGGAACCTATTTTAAATCATAGAGTGCTTTTGTGAGTTTGCACACATGACGAGGCTTATCTTGATCAATAAACCCTTGAGGTTGATACATGAACACTGGTTCTTGTAATTCTCCGTGTAAGAAAGCGTTTATTACATCTAACTATCTCATTTCCCATCCTCTTGTAGTGGCAACATCAAAGACAATTTTGATTTTAGCTGTTTGGACTACGAGACTAAATGTCTCAAGGTAAGCAACGCCTTCTTGGTTGAAGCCTTTTGCGACAAACTTTGCTCGTAGTTTAGCTATTGTGCCATTAAGATTGAATTTAGTCTTGAAAACCCATTAGTTACCCAATATATTCATGTCTTCTTCAAGTGGAACTAAATGCCACGTTTGGAGCTCATAGATGTTACTCATCGCATGAATATTGCCTTATTCTAACTATGATGCTGCAAAGCGGATACAATGGATTTTGGCTCTTTGTTTGAGTATTTAGAGGTGAGTAGCACGTACCGTGGATTTTTTTTATGCGTTCCCACCTTTGATCTGGTTATCACAGGATATGATGCTTGTTCGACTGGTTCTATAACAGCCGTTTGTTGTTCTTGATTGTCTGCATCATTGTTAGCAACATCAGGAATTGGGTCTGGATAAGAAACATGAGCTTCCATGTGATTTGGTTTGTTTGCTGTTGTTGGAGGAGGCAAAAATCTTGTTATCTGAGTACTGCAATGTGGTAGTGATAATGGAGTCGTTGTTTGACATGCTTTTAGAAGGCGAGTGTCATACAGAGGAGCCATATGCTTGTATTTTTGTTGATATGGAAAGCAATCTTCATCAAATATAATGTGTCTACATATGTACACTTTACCAGTTGGTGGGAACAGACACCTATACCCTTTGTATTCAGAATGATACCCAAGGAAGACACATTGAAGATATTGTGGTTCAAGTTTATGATCTGCGATTGGTCGAAGGTGCGAGTAGCAGGTATAACCAAATGCGTGAAGAGATGAGCAATCTGGTTTTTGTTGAAAAAGTGCTTATAATGGACTCACATTGTTCAATTTTGATGACATGAGGAGGTTGCTAATATAGTTAGCTATGAAAAAAGATTCAACACAAAACTTAAGAGGTGTGTGGATGTGAAATAACATCGATAGGCCAAGCTCCACCAAATGCCAATGTTTTCTTTCTGCAGTCCCATTTTGTTGGGGGTATGTATAGGCATGAGATTTGATGTTTTATTCCACAGTCTTCAAGATGTTGGTTAAACTAATTGCTTGTAAACTCTCCTTCACCATCACTCTAAATTTTTTTTATCTTGGAATTTAATTGATTCTCATCCATTTTTTGAAATCCAATGAATATAGAGTAGAAATCAGACTTAGCATGTAGAGGATGAAACCAAGAGAAACAACTGAAATCATCCACAAAAATGACATAATACTTGAAGCCTTGATTAGATACAATAGGAGAAGGACCCCAAAGGTCATAATGGATCTGATTTAGAGGTTGTAAAGCTCGATTTCAAAACAAAAAATACGGTAATCTACTACTCTTCCCCATCTGGCAAGGTTCACAAAGCGAGGATGTGTTGTTCTTATTCACGGTAATTGCCTTGTTGTTCTTGAGGTATATGAGAGTTTTCGAGTTTGTATATCCCATATGAAGGTGGCAGTGTCGTTAAATGCACCACATTTTGAGTTGAATAAAATGCTTTAAATTCTTGACCCTTTAATACATAGAGTCCCTCACGCTGAACTCCCTTTGACATTAATTTATGATTATTGAGGTCAATCACACATACCTTGTTAAAATAAAAAAAGACTCCACAAGGATAGTCATCATATATTTTGGAAATTGACACTAAAGAATTCTGTATTTTTGGGCATACCAACACATCTTTTAAAGGAACAATACCTGTAGTGGATGAAAGGGATGTTGAGCCAACATGAGTTATTGGTATGTATGTTCCATCAGCTACCATTACTGTCTCTTTGCTGTGGTAAGGAGTTGTAGTCTGGAGATTCTCACTAACTGTTGTAACATGTGCAGAAGTTTCAAAATCTGGGTGCCACTCTTTTAATGTGTCATTAGAAGTGTGAAGAGATGAGAAGGCACGAGCTATGTCTCCACCTTGATAGTTATTCTCGAAGCAATTGTAGCATTTGAAAGTAGTGTGGCTAATACGACCACAAATCTTGCAAATGGGACGTTCTCCAGAGTTCTGGAAAAGAGATTAGTGTTACGAGAATCCTCACCCTCTAAGGGAGTATCTTCCTTTCTTCCGAGACTGACTAGATCGTCCACCTCCTATGTTTCCTTTCTATTCAGAGTGTTGTTGAGTGTTGAAAGCAAGGTGGGGGATGGGTGAGACTTCTTCTTTGTGCTTGTGGAGTTAGTAGTCAAAGTTCTAAACTTCAGAGACCATATCATTGAATGAAAGAGGAACAAGCTTAGTTAGTGAGATTTGTATAATAGTACATATGGGATTATATTTCTTCCCATTCCATTAAGAAAGCCAAATATTTTCAGGGATTCTTCATGTGGTTTACCAATAGAGCTTAGAATCTACAAATACTAGATCCTACTAATATGTCAAATAATCTAAAAGAAATTAACCATGCATGTGTTAGGGACATAGAACCTCGTATTGAAGATTTGATGCCTCTGTGGTATAATGGTGGCCTGACATATAATACAATAGTAAGAGCACTTTCAAGCTTAATACAATGCTTCTTTGGACTATCAGTGATTCCCCAGCCTATGGAAATCTTGCACGCTGCAAAGTCAGAGGTAAAATGGAATGCTCCTTATGCGGAAAGAAATTGATAGTTTGTGGTTAAGTAATAGACAAAACATTTTTATATATCTCACATAAAGTGTTTGCCTAACACTCAGAGGCGGATGTAGGTGATGGTTTATGGGGGCAATTGCCACCATTAAAAAAATTATTTATGTTATTTTATTATGTAATTTTTGTTGTTGTTTTATATTATGCCCCCATTAAAAACATATACAATGTTCCCACTTTCTAAACCCAAAATCTATTTTATTAACATGTTTAATTTTTATAAATAAGCCCATTTATATATGGGTCTAAGATCTAAACTATAACTAATTAAACTTAAAAATTATAGAAATTAAAACCCTAAATTTTTTCTAAAATAAATCTACAATTGTCGAAACTTTTTTATCTCACTTTATTTCTTCTCTATTGATTGCAGACCAATTCTTAAATGATTGTTTTATGTGTTTTATTGAAAATGAGTTGTTTGAATCTTTTTTAAATGAAAGAGTGATCTAAAAGTTTCAAATGTTAAATGAGCGTAGGGTAGCTTTGTGAGAATTTATTGAAGCAGTTTTTTTGGATTAAGAATTTAGTGAAAATTTTATAAAGTATTATTGTGTTGTATATTTTGCCCCCAGTGAAGACAATTTCTATATCTGCCACTGCTCAGACTCATAGGTATCGGGTCAAAAATGCATGGTTTAATGGTAAGGTTTAACATGGGAAAATGCTGGGATATTAACTAGTCACAATAGTTCTCAAATCCTGAGGAGTTACAATAATGATTTCAAAAATGTAAATGAATTAGTGAAAAAGAGGAGAAGGACTGATGGAAATGATGATTGTAGTAGAGAATCAGAGGAAGAGTTAGATGAAGAAAAAGTAGACTTGGAGGAATTTTCTAAATGGATAAAGAAATTAAGATTTTTCAATTTGTCATATTGGGAGGTATGTTATTCTGATTTAGTTATTCTTAAATATATTATTAAAATCGCGTCTATTTATTTAATTAGTTTCACTTGTTTTTTTTGTTACTAATAGCCTGTAAGGCACAATTTAGACGTGATGCATGTAGAAAGAAATGTGGCCACCAATGTTGTGTGTACACTTTTGCATTGTGAAAAATCATAAGATGGGCTTAATGCAAAGAAAGATCTGAAATTACTTGATATTTGAAAAGATTTACATCCTATAGTATAAGGGAAAGAACATACCTTCCTTCAACACCTTGGTCCTTCTCAAAAGAAGATTGGTTTTAAAGGTCCAGATGACTATTGTTCTAATATTTTTAGGTGTGTGAGTCTAGATGACTGTAAGGTAACTAGACAACTAGACTTAAATCACATTACTACCATGTGGTGATGTAGCAACTACTCTCGGTTGCACTTAAAGGATAGTTATCTAAAGGTCATAGAAATGTGATCACACAGTTATGCACATTCTACCATCATTTGTGTCAGCATGTGTAATTGATATAGGAAAAGATCACAGTTCATGAATCATAAGTTGTGGAAACACTCTGGATGTTTGAAAAGTTTTTCCCTCCAAGTTTCTTTAATATCGTGGTGTATTTGATAATACACTTTGGGAGAGAAGCAAGACTAGATGGATGTACTCATTCGAAAGGTATTGCTTTTAGTTTTTATACATTTTATGCAGAATTAAAACTAATATGAAATGTATATGAAAGTTTTTAGTATAGATGAACATGTACATGAAAGTTTTGAAAGATTATGTGAGGAATCCTGCAAGACTAGAGGGGTGTATATCTGAGTCATACCTTACAGATGAATGTATGCAATTCTATGGTGAGTTTTGGAAGAAAACAACTAACGTAGTAGACAAATATGATATAAATATAGTTTGTGAGCATCTATATCTTGGAAGGTCGGCCAATATCAGCATGAAAACATATAATGCTTACTGAAATAGACATCTAAAATGTAGTTGTGGTGGATCCTTTCATAGAGTAAGTAGCTTTGCCTTTGTCTTATAAAACTTGTATTCTACTTAATAAATATCTAGACTTACATTTTCATGATTTTCTCTTTATAGGCATGCACCTCCAACATCTACGTGACATTAATGTCAGTTGCAGAAGGGATGCCACACTATTATGGACAATGCATACAAAATTTTTTGCAACTTGGTTAATGGAAGAGGCATGTAATCTCTAATGGGAAAATTTCAATTTAACCTTGAACTTTCTGAAAATGCTTGATTAAACCTTGAACTTTGGATGTAGTTGATTTAACCTTCAATTTTTTTGTTGACATTTGAAAAACCCTCAAATTTGCGTTGACTTGGCCAATTGAACCTTCCGATAATCCCAAATCAAGATTGACTTGAAATCGAAAGCCAAATTGATTTTTGGAAGTTTGATTCACTTCTTATCTTTATTTGGAACTAAAACTAAAACTGAAACTCAATCAATCATTCATTCAAGCATGAAATAATGAACAAAAGAGAGAAAACAACACTTTGAATCTCAGATTCTAGAAATAAAAACGTGGATTGTGTTTTTGGAGGCTAAGGGGCTATTTATAACCCACTTAGCAAAAGTTGGAAGGTGAATTCTAGACCAGCAAAGTAAGAATACATAAGCGAAGTAAAAAGATGGAGTTTGGTACCTTTGGGGCTGAACTCGCCTTTCCCTTGAAGAGTTAGACGAAGCTCGCCCAGATCCAGCAAGTGAGACTGGCGAGTGGACGGATCTTTAGGTAGAGCTCGCTCCTTTGCCAGTGAGTGAGAGGTATGAGTGCATTAGTTATCGCCAAGAATCACCATTGCTCGTCTCCTTTGATTTGTGGAACTCTTCCCCGCTTCCTGAAACACAAAATAACATTTAAAAAAAAGCAAAGAAAAACAAAAAGCAAGTATGTACAAGGATATGCATAGGATTGCCTCCCAAGTGTACTTGTTTATAGTCTCAAGCTCGACTCTTCACACCTATTAGATTTAGGGTGGATCATAGAGAGGTAGTGGAGTCCCCTCTAAAAGGGTTCCAACAACCTTGAAAAACTTAACTATCTGCCCGTTTTCTGGAGGATCCTCTCCATCCTTGCTAACCAAAGTGATGGCTCCACAAGGCATAACCGCTTTGATGTTGAAAGGTCCTGATCAATCTGATTTGGGCTTTGTTTTGAAGAGAAGCTGCTTGATTTTAGCAAATGGCTTGGGACGCTTGCTGCTCTTCACCTTGTACTCCATTGCTCTATCCACATATCCAATTGATTTCAAGACTACTTCAGGTCCAAGATCTAGTGATGGAGACTTGCTCAGCTCCTTAAGAGGCGAATTGGCAAACTCATTACAAGCAAACAGGGATTCAAGGCTTTCCTCATCAATGACCTCCTCAAATATTGGGATTTTTCTGTAGTAATCACTTGTTTTGCCACTCTTAACCACTACAACCTGAGGGGGCTTAAGGGGTGTAATACAAGGCTGGTCCAATCTCTCAAGAGTTAGTCGCTTCTTCAAATGTTCAGGGAAAGGTGCTTGAGGCATATATGGAGGTGGAGCTGAAGCTTTGCTCAAATCCTTTGAAACTGCAGATTTTTGGGCACTTGAAGGTGGAACTCGACAGGTATGGTGAGTTGGAGGGGCGAAATCTGCAATTGGAGATGAGTTTCGAGCTCTAAGAAGTTGAACTCAGCATGTATGACGAGTCAGGGTGGCGAGTTCAGCCATTAGAGACGAGTTTGGAGCTTTTTTCTCCTCCTTTTCCTGAATCACACCGTCCTTAATGTTACCAATGGTTCCAATATGTGCAGAAAGCTTGTTGCTACAGCTTAAAGTAATGGACTAGGTTGTGTATTCCTTGTGAGTTGGAATGGTCTTACTTGGTACTTGTCCACTAGTCTTGATAGAGGAGGACACCTGTTTTCTCTCAACATATTGCAATCTTGAATTCATGGCCTCAATCTTGCAGTTCATATCATTATGTGAGGCATTGATCTTGTCATTCACTTCAGCAAATTTCTAGTGCAATTCAGTGGTTGAAGAATTTTGACGAGTAAGAATCTCCTGCAGCAAAGTCATAACTTCTGGAGCTTGCAAAGTAGCTGGCTTGGCTTGAGCTGGTTGTGGTTGGGTTTAGGGTGGGTACACCAGAGCCTGTTCTCCCTTTTTTTACTCCTAGTCCATAACCTGATCAGCCTCACAGAAGTGCATTCTTCTTTGTTGCACCAACAACAACTGATCTAGCTTCTCATTGAGAGCTTTCATTTCTTTTCTACTCACTGAATCCATAGCAGCACCACTTCTCACATGTGATCGTAATCCTCTCCATATTGACCAGCAGCTTGTGCTAAGTTCTCCATAAGGTCTCATCCTTCATCTACATCATTACTCATGAAGTTACCATTGCTAGCAGTGTCTAAGAGCATGCGGATCCTTGGCTTTAACCTGAGGTAAAAATTGATGAGCAATGACTCTGTGGTGAATCCGTGATGTGGGCATTGAAATTGGTAGTGTTTTTAACGTTCCCATGCCTCAGAAAAGGACTCAGAGATCATTTTCACAAACCCAGAAATCTCATTCCTTATCCTAGCTATTCGAGAATTGGAGAAAAACTTTGCAATTAAAGTCGTCTTGCAATCAGCCCAAGAAGTGATTGAACCTGGAGGAATATTCTTCTCCCAAATGTGCGTTTTCCTTCCAAGAGAGAATGGAAACTATATGAGTTTGAGAGCATCATCACTAACTCCCTTAATCTTGATCAGTGCACATAATCTCTCAAAGTCATCCAAATGATCAAGAGGGTCTTCAGATTCTAAACCATGAAAATTGTGTTTCTAAACCATGGTGATGAAGTTACTCTTAATCAAAAAATCGGTGTTGGGAATGGTAGGTGGTGTGATCCCTAAATGTGGGGAATGTGAACTTGGTGTATCACCTGCCCCAATTGGTCTTCGCCTACGATTAGCAAGCTCATGTACAACACCTGGTGCTTGAGCAGTAGGTCTCTCTGTTGTGATTTCATCCATAGTAACTCTGAAAAACAACACAAATTTCAGAACTCGGAGTGGTGGCAGCGAGTGTTGTAGGCGAACTCTAGAAGATGTGCACACTCATGATGTGTATGGTGAGGTATGGCTGCGAGTGGGTGTGTAAAAGCTGAACTCAGACCTTAGTTCGCGAGTGGGTGCTTTGAGTTGTCCTGAAACACACCAAAAATAGGGAAAAGTAATCAATAACACCATGTCCAAATGTCACCAGAACTTGGTCCCAAAAAGTTTAAAATCCAAAATGTAGTAAGCAAACACTCAGTTTGGCAACAACGCCAATTTGATAACAAGAGTTTGCTATTCAAATCATTATAGTATATAAGGTATTGAACCAACAAGTATGTTGCTAACACTCAGGATATGATAAACTAATTAATCCAAGCCAAATCTAAAACAATGATTCTGTCACAATCACAAATAAAACAACTAAGCATAAACAGAGCAAATAACATAAAAACAGAGCAATAAGGAACAGAGCATAAGGAAAAAGAGAAATGAGCTAAAAACAGAGCATTAGATGAAACCAAAACAGAGCAAGGAACAAGCTAATATGTAAGGTAAATAGAGGTTCATGAGGAGTGAGATCAATGACTAATGTTTCACTAGGGGTTCCAACAACTTGCTTAACAACCTTATTAGCAGAACCCTAATTGACTACTCACAAATCATGAACAATTGCATAAACCCAAAAAGTAAAATAAATTGCATAACTAGGAAGAGAAAAGAAAGATAAACAAACTTTGTTAAAGAAACTAAAACTGAAACTCAATCAATCATTCAAGATTCAAGCATAAAATAATGAACAAAAGAGAGAAACAACACTTTGAATCTAAGATTCTGGAAATAAAAATGTGGATTGTGTTTTTGGAGGTTAAGGGGCTATTTATAACCCACTTAGCAAAACCCTAGAAAAGTAAAGAAAATAGTGTTCTCAAAAGCCCACTCAGCAAGCCCACTCAACAGGTACACTCAGCAGGATGGCGAGTGGGGTAGGCTAGTGGTCTTGTTTCAGTTCTTCTAAATGTCATTCGCATCAGTTCTTGAGAGTCATGAAGGTGAGTCAAGGTTCCTCCTTTTGATGTCACAGTTTACTCACAGCCTGCATCCGTGACACAAGTCCGAGTTGCCTCCAAAATGTTCCTAAGAGTGTTCACTCGCCCTCAGATGGCGAGTTGATGAGGTGAGCTTGCCATATTCACGTCCATTGCTGCTCCAAAGTACCTAAAATGGCTCTAAATGTGGTATGCATGCAATGTAAATGCAAAGTATGCAACATGTACCTAAAAGGGACTCTAGAATGATGAAAATGCTATGAATATGGATGCAATGTATGCTTAATGATGCTTCTAAATGTGCTAAAATGCAGACATATCAGTGTGTAAGGGAATTATGTTTATTTTCTATTGAAGTTTTCAAAATGATCAAGCAACTTCTAATTCTTTTTTGTTACAAATTATTATAGGTACTCGGATGCTTGATGGTTTTTTGGATGGTTCTTCTTTTGTCTTCACTCTCCATTTCTTTATCTTATTGTGTTTCTCGTTTTAAATTTCTTATATCTCTCTATCTTATTGTGTGGAATTTGGATTGTGTAATATAGGATTTAAAGTATGGATTGTGAGTTTGTGACAATGCATGGTTCCTTTTGTGAATGAGAGTTCTTACCTGTCTTTGAAGCTCGTATGTATATATTGTTTTCTCTGTAGTGTGTAAAGTTTTTTTTGGTGTATAGGTGTTTATATTAGATGAAATCTGATAGGATATTATTATCTCTTTGCAGTCCTAAGTTTTAGCTTCTTTTTAGTTTATTAATTCAAGTAAAAAAATGTGGTTTGTATCAATGGTTATTTTCGGTTCTTTCAGCTAATTTTAGTTCTTTCATATACTTTTGGTTACGTTTAACCATTCAGAACCAAAAGTATCCAAAAGAACTAAAGATAACCGAAACCGAACCAAATTTTCAATAGTATCTATTGGTTACCATTTTTTGAAGAACCAAAAGAACCAAAAATCGAAAGAATCGAACCAAACTGAACCGTGAAACCGAATGCCCAGGCTAGTTTCACCCATGTTAACCTCAACCAGAGTCAAGTTTCTTTTTTAAAAGATCCTTACATATTAGCCTCTCAAGAGAAGCAATTGTTTTACTTGAGAGAAAATTGTTACTCGAGTTGATATGTTGCTATGAAGTGTCATTCCTGAAGATACAATGAGGACAATGCATAATGTGGACATCTAAATATAGAGACATTCCCAGCAGTTGTTGATATGAATGTAAATAACATACATAATGAAGCTCAGAATGCTATAACTGATTATAAAGGTATTTATGTGTGGAAAGCCATATTATTATATTGTCGGTTAAATTGCTTCTATTTGTTCATTATTTTGTGGTTATGTATGTTTCTTTATGTGTGGCTTTAGTAAATAATTTAGTAACTGACTTTGTAATGTATTAAGATTAATATATAATGGGTCGGCCAAAAAATAAAACAACCAAACGTAAGAAGATAACTCAACTAGAGGATGAGCTCAAGTTTGTTTGTAGTTAGCTGGAGCAACAGACTTTACTAGAGACTCAATAATCTAAGAAAGAGGTGGAGCATCAGACGGTTGAAGGTACACAAGAAGCTGAAAAGAAGTTGGATCATAAGATTAATGAAGATGATAATGTAGTGAATCCAGAATAAGAACCTAGAGATAATGCACATGAGATTGGTTTAAATGAGTCTCTTTAACCTGGTAATTATTGTGGAATAATCGAACCTTAGGGTAAGAGAAGAAGAGGACCAACCAAGATGAGAGACATTGCAAAAGATCCTAACACATGAGAGAAAGTTGACTTCAGAGAAAGATGAGAGACATTGCAGAGGGGGAAGCCAAAATCAGTTTGGAGGGAAGGGTTTTTTATACTTAGAAAAACTTTACTAAATTTTGTCATATTTCCCTCTTTAATGAAACTGAAACTTGTTAGAAAAAAAAAAGAAATCTGATTTCAACAAAAAAAAAAATCGTTTCTCGCTCTGTTGCAACCCTAAATTGAAGAATCGCTCGATTTTTTCTCATTTGTTTAACTGATTTTGATCGATTAATCTTGATTTTCTTGTCGGCAAAATCTCAGAGAGCTTGTCTTCTAGTTTAGGGTTCGAGTATATCTTTGAAGACCAAATCGATTTAGGGTTCTTCAAGGACCAACTCGAGTTCAAAGTTCAAGGTTTGTCTCTTTCTTCTGAAATCGATTTAGGGTTTTTCTTATGTCAATTTCGTAACTAATTTTGACCTAGGCTACAAATTGAGTAATTGATTTCGTTTTACTTTTTTTGAGGTTATCAAGCTTCGATTTGAGGAGAATTTTTGAGTTCAACAAAGAGGTTTGGAAGTAGTTCGTGTAAGTTTTTCTATCTCCCTAGCATATGCATGTTGATATAGCTTCGATTTGATTTTGATATGAGGGTCAATGAAAAGATTTATTTATCTCTGAATGTTTGTTTGTAATCTTTGCATAAAAGTAGAAGATATTGCCTAATGTTTGTTGGTTGTAATCTCTGAATGTTTATAACTAAATGTATTGATTTGACGTTTGTTTGATGTTCTTTGAAACTTTTTAAAATTTCCTTGTTTTTGATACCGTTGATTGATTGAATATTAAGAATATCTGATACCCTAAACTCTTGTGATACTTCTGTTATTTGATAAATTAAGAAAATATTATGCTCTAAAATCTGATACTGTAAACGTTGATTGAATGAATGTTAAGAAAATCTAATACTATAATAATCTGATAATGTAACATTTACATATATAGTTTTGTTGTTTGATAAATTATTTTGTTTGGGAGTAATCATTGATTAATTAGTTTCTGATCTTTGTGTCCATAGCTTGTCTCGTAGAGATCTAGAGTTTGTAAGCCACTTTTATTGTTTTAAACAAATTAATTACATAGTTGGAAACTGTTTCATGGTTAATTGAAAAGATTTTATTAAAATCTGACTATGTAAAATGTTCCATAGCTTCTGTGTTATGTTTTATATAAAGTTTGATTACAACTTTCAAGTTTTTGTTATTACATTATGAAAAAAAAATGAACTGTGAATGAAAACACTTAATGCCATGTGATATCTTCGGATATATTAGTTGATAAAAATGAAAAAATGCCTAATCCATGTTAAGTTTGTGTTCTCATTCTTTTGTTTCTTTTATTTATAGTCACATTGTGTAGTTGTTAGTCTTCTAATTCATGTTAAGTTGGTTTAAAATTCTATATTAGTAAAACCGTTTTAAGCTAATATATCACAATCAGTTTCATTTTTTGAGTTTTAATCTGTATGATATGTTAAGTTGTTATGGATTTGTGTTAAGTTGTTTTAAGTTGGCAAAGGACATGGTGAGCATGATAGAGTAAGTATAGGATAGTATTGAATCATATGTAACATATCTTTGTCTCTTTTTTTTTTTTGTGCAGAAAAAAGAATATGAAGAACTATCTTAGATAACGAGACTGAAAATCTGTTGGAGAAGTGATTGCATGGCCTGCTAAAAGTTGTAGTCATCTAGAAGGTATGCCTGACGCAGAGGAAATAACACCAACGGTAAACATGTAGTTGTAGTTAATTTCATCATGTGTAGTGAACTGAATCATGTTATTTTCTAGATAATGTAAAGCTCGACAGATTGTAGCAACAAATGTAAGCTACTAGATTGGAGTGGAGATGAAAATGTTGTAGTTGCTGAAGGGCAGTGGCAGACAATGGAGCCAACATCATTGGTTAATGGTTTGCCTCTGGGACCAAATGCAATAAAGGTCTTTGTTGACATTATTTTGTAGCCTGAGACATTTCTTTGGAGGCCTACAATGGAGATTAGTAAGATTGATGATTGCTTCAAGACTTTTGTAGCATGGCCTGTAAGCAGTGTTGTGCTTGACACACCTACAGACGAAAAGCCAAAATCTCCAGTTGGAACTCCACAGATGCAAGCTGCCTCATCTCAACATGAATCTCAGTCAACTCCAGCAGTACATATGAAGAAACCTAAAAAGGTTTTACAGTTGTCACCAGTCAGTAGATCACCGGTCAACATGGTATTAACAGATTTCTTACATATTTTAATTTTTTTTAGCATTTTCTGCCAGTTACTAACTATAGCTTGTTATGTGTGGCAGCGTAAAAGACTAGAACAATCAATGAAGGAAAATCAGAAATGTAAACTGATGGATATTAGTGGAAAGAAGCAGGTAGGAGCTGAAATACATTGGGTTTCAAACAATCCAGAATATGTTGTCACTTTTTTCCATTGGGGCCTAATGCAGTCAAGATTTGGGTAGATGTAATCAAGATAAAAGATGCTATTGTATGGAGGCCTTCATCGGAAATCGAGTACATGGTGGATGCTATAGGTACAACCATTGCATGGCCAGAAGATAAAGTAGTATTGTACTGATCCAATAGGTACATCTTTTGTAGCAGTATGATGGATATTAGATAATGGTATTAGGATGTTGGATTCTGAATGTATGAACTTATGAATGTGTAATATATATTTTGGTCTCATTGGTGCTCGTATATAGGTTAGAAAAAAGTGTAATGGAGCTTACGAAATATATATCAACGTAGCATAGACATATAGCTATTTAAAATAATTTTATAACAAACAACTAATGTCATATTAAACTATTTTATAACACAAGAGTATACTTATATAAAACTATTTTACAACACACTACTATTGCCACTATAAAGTAGAAAACAGCGTGTTAATTGTGTCATTAAATAATACACTATATCAATTACACAATGCTTTTAAAAAGCATGATATAATAGTGAAGGTAAAATGCGCTATAATATAGTGACCCTATTATAGCTGAGACAGACATAGTGTTTAAAAACATGCCATAGAATACATATTATAGCGTTTATCGTGAGATAACAATATACATATTTGTTGTAGTGAAGTTGTTGGTGAAATTATTGTATGGCCTGCCAAATCTTATATTTTACTAGATGTTATGACTGACGTAGAAGATATCACACCAATGGTAAGTGTATGCTTAATATAAGTATGAACATGTTAATTTACAAAGACTGAATGATGTTGTTTTTTTATTGTGTTATCAAGGCTCAAACACTTCTATTAATAAGTGTAAACTGTTGGACTAGAGCGGAGATAAATGCATTGTTGTTATTATATGGCGTTGCCAGACATAAGAACCAAAAAAAAGAAGTAATGGACTTCCTCTTGGACCAAAATATTTGTTGATGAAGTGTTATAACCTGATATTTTTCTGTGGAGGCCTACAATGGATGTTAGTACAATTGAGGACTACCTTAAGTCCTTCCTAGCATGACCTATAACAAGTGTGGTGTTGGAAACACCATATTCTCCCTTAGGAAGTACTACACAGTCTCTGCTTAGGACTACAAAGTATCCTACTGAAACTCATGCAGCTCCACACATGCAGACCACACTATCTTAACTTAAGAAAAATGCAACAGCTCCTTAGGTCTTGTCAAGGAGACGAAAAATTTTATCACTATCACTTGTACAATGATCTCTGGTAATAAAAAGTTCCAAATACTTTACTATAGTTTTTATTTCATTTGGTTAGGTATTTTACAAAACATGTACATATTTGCAGTGTAAAAAACAAGAATTGACTGGCATGGACATCCAAAAGGGCAAGCTGATGGATACTAGCGGGGAAAATAGAGTGGTTGCAGAAGGGCACTAGTCTACTAATAATCTGAACTAAGTTGTTCAATGTGCTTCACTTGGATTAACTGTACTCCGAGTTTGGGTAGATATAATGAAGGTTAAGGATGTTGCAGTTTGGAGGCCTTATTCTAAAATCAATTTAATGGAAGATGCATTAGGTACTTCAATTGCATGGCCAGAGGAGAAAGTAATTGTCTTTAATTTGAACCAATATAATGGGTTTCATGTTGTGAAATGTTGTCTACTCTTAGTTGTATGATGTTAATAGTTAGGTGATGGAACTTATAGTTTAAGGTCAATTTAATAATATATGGATTGAATTATGGTATCAAGTTTGTTTTGTGCAAATAACAACAACTAAAATATTTACAGTGATGGTAATATATGCTTATTAGATTGGAATATATATCATATACTTGTACCTCATATATATTTTAATTGTTAAAATTTCAAAATGTTACAGCGATAATATATAGTAATAGAAACTATTTTTACAACACATGAAAAAGCTATAGTAAAATATATTAAAACTTTAATTACGTGTTATGAGTTAATATGTAATGACGAAAAAACCTACGCTATAATAAAGTACGATATAATAGCATACAAAAAAATGTTATAGTATATAGGGGGAAAAAGATAGCTCCAGATTACATAGCGTTTACATAAACCCTATAGATAACATATAATAGCGTTTATCGTGTACTAACAATGTCATATATGTTGTAGTGAAACAGAGTATAATGGAATACCCAATTAATAAGGTAACACCTTCCAAGTTTGAAAAAGAAATTCTAGCAATTAAACCAAGCAAATTGGAACAAGTAGATAAAAGAATCTGGTGCATATCGGGAGACTACACCTCAAAATTAGGCTATATAATAGCAAAGGATCGAATAATAAGTAATATGAGACAAGCAACTCTACAAGATTATAACTGGAAGAAAGAGGTATGGGATTTACACTAGAGATCCAAACCTTTATATGAAAAGCTTTACGAAACACACCCCCTACCGGTGTATCATGGAATCTCAACACATAATACAAGATATAGCAGTTGTTATCTGTGTAATATGTGATACTCAGGAGACAATTCTACACATTCTATTTGAATGTGATTATGTGAGGAATGTTTGGGAAATGGTACCTTTTGAAGTTCCTTTTCTCCACGTAAGCGTGAATTCTGTGCTTGAAGGTCAACGAGCTCTGAAATTGAAATGAACCCCCCCCCCCCGGGCCAGTAGTCTTGGCAAAGTGTTACTCTACCTATGGATTTGGTGGAACTTGTGAACCTCTAGGAACTAGAGAATCTTTGCTAATACATGTGTCAAAGAAGAAGAGATAATAAGAAAAGCTATTAAAGAAGCTAAAGAGTGGAATCAAGCGCAAAAAGGAAATAGAGAATAAGAAATCCAATATGTGGAATTATAGACAAATCAAGAGAATTTCTAGGGAGTTACTTGTAAGGTACATATAGTGTGGTCAATCAACACCTGTGAAGCTGGCTTAGGTAGGATATTATTAGAGAAAAAGAAAAGATCGATTAAGAATAAACTTCATTGATTTTATTCTGAAGAAAAGTAGAAAACAGAGTTCGTACTTTGACGAAGAAGAAGACCTTCTTCTTATAACAAACAGAGAAGTAAACCAGACTTGATTCATAATATTGAACCATACTAAACCGAAAACTGAATTTTGGTATACTCTAATACCTTCCCTCAAGATGGCAATGAGATTGATCTAAGAGCCATCTTGCTTATGAAATAATGAAGTCTTCATGTGCTGGGAAGCTTGTGAAACATATCTGACAAATGATGAGAACTCTTGAACGCTTTGATCAAAACACTAAGAACTTCAGAGACTATCTTCTTCTCTTGACACTAAAGAAAACTTCTTGTAAGTATAGCTTTGGTGAATTAAGGGCCACCTTCTGTTCAAGCTGCCATAGTTGAATGCATTTGGTTGCAATGGTTTATGAATTTTATAAGCTCCCAATCTGAGTCCATCTTTTGTCTCATTGAAGGTTTCATTTCTCCTCTCTTTACGAGTTTGAATGGATTAACCATGGTGATTTGAAGCAACAGTCTTCATCTTTTGTTGACCATTAAACTGATTGTGCTTTTGTGTCATCTCTTTGATGGTTACTAGGCTTTCTTTTGTTCCAACACCACCAAACAGCAAGTAGTTAATCGCAGGTTTTATCGGATTTGTAGCCGGAATAAGCTCTGATGTCATGGACCTGACTGAGCAAGTTGTCTTCCTAATTGAAGAACTAACTAGTCTTCTTGCAGTTGTGAAGCTTTACAGTCTTCAAGAATCGATCTTGGCGGAATAACCAATGAAGAAGGAGGATTTCATTATCAATAACACCAAACATAGATGCAGAATTTACCGAAGTAATTTGATTCAAAGGTGAATTTGGTTTCGAATTCACAGTCCAAGCCAACTAAATTGCTTTTCTTGGAGAAGAAACTCGAGCTAATCGCTTGAACTTTCGAACAACCACAATTTCAAGGTTTTTGAGAGAATCTCTGGTGGAATAACTATAGATTTCAGAGAAAGAAAGTAAAGTGAAGGTTTGGCGGAATAACCATGTTATGGTGCTGTTCAGAATCACTGCTTGTACCTCATTTTCTGTAATCTTCGGCGGGATAAGGTTGGAAGAAGCAAATGTGACTGAGTTAACAGAAGACTTTGTTGAAGAAGATCCACGACCAAGAAAACTCCTACTTTTATGAACTGTCACCATATTTGAATCACAATTCTTTGGCAGAATAACCAAAGAATAACATTTTTTATTGGCGGAATACCCAAACAAATCTCAGCAAAAGCATAGATAAAATAAAAGCAAGATCTAATTTGAAGAAAAGAGATTCAAATCGTTGAAATTTCAGAGAAAATAACCCAATGAAGATAACAACTCAAGCAGAATAACCCGATGAAGATAACAACTTGGCAGAACAACCAAGATCAGAGATGAAGATTCAAAACGAGAATTTCAAATCTGAAATAAAAAAGATAACAAGCGGAAGAAAATAAGAAAGAAAGAAGGATCGAGAGTTGGAGTTGACTCTAATTGCTCTGACGAGACAAAGACCAGTGGATTCTCTCCCATTAGTCGAAAATCAACTCAAATATCATTTCACCGCCAATAGCAGAGAGTATTAGCCTCAGAGTATATGTTTGCGAGGCAACATGAATTTGATTGCCTTGTCTTAGTGCAAGCAATTAACAAACATTCTTTCCCACATGAGATTTTCGGAATCGCCTCATATATTCTGGTGATGGGTTTATAATTTGATGTGTTTAATATAAACTTTATAAAGCAGTCTGAGAACCTTAAAATCGATGCTCTAGCAAAGTAGGCTTTAATGCACTCACTAAACTTCTTGATATCTAGTTAATGAATGAATGAATGCTTATTAGAAAAAGAAAAAAAACTTTTGGATATAAGATTTCATATTAGTTTTGATAAATTATTGTTTGAATAACAAGTGATTATATATTATTTTAAGTGATTTTGTAAAAAAAAAAAATTTAATAACACATGATTTTGCTGATGACAGTTGGCCCAGTGGTAGTGGTCACTTTACAAATCTTCAAGGGGTTCGATTCCTCTCCGATATAAGGGGGAGAAAAAAAATAGATTTTAGGGTGTGGACTTTAGCTATGGATCATGCCTTATCGATCTAATTATTATTAAAAGAAAAAGAGTAAGATTGACAAAAAAAACATGATTTTGACAACTTATCTGAAAATCATTATTATATAGGATTTTAAGAAAAACCAAAATCACATAAAATTTGGTTTCAATACACCCCTTACTGTTTGCTATCATCAGTGGATTTTAACATTGCAATCTTTTTAATATGATCAGTTGAATGGTTGTTTTGCACCAAATCTATTGAATATGATAAGGTGCACCCTATGAGAGAACACTGCCTTAACAATTGAAAATTATTTTATTATAAACATAAAAGTATTTTATTCTTTTTGCATTGTCTTGAAACCCACATATATCATTAGCTCACGAACACCGACTGCTAATTGTTTTTCTTGGTAGTAGTTGTCACCAAATATATATGTAGAAATTCCAAACCACTAATCTAAATTGTGGAAAGGCTTGTATGCCTTTACACTAGTTACTAAGCCGACGATGGATCCTGTTGCAGCTAGGAGTGAAACTATCAAACAAAGCAAGACAGGGAGATTAAGTCCAATCCATTTAAGAGAATACTTCCTAATCATTTTCTGAGCAATGTGCATCTCCACCGGGAAGTAAACTGTTAGCGGCCAGAATGCGACCACTCCAATAAAATCCAAGATGGCGTTAAAGAAAGGGAATGTCATTGCTACAAGTGTTGTCACAACCACATAGCCTGTCCTCCACACCAGTCTGAAAAGGTTTATGCGACACTTTCCGACCAATGGTATGTTCATCAAATGTTCATTGGTCATAATTTGTTTTCTGGCCACTTCATGTTACATTTCTTCTCAACAAATTGAAAGATTGGTTGTGCAAACACCTGCTCATCATGTAGAAACATCAGCAAAGGTTTGGCTTATTTTTGAGAATTACTAACTTGAAAGTTGTGATTAAAGAGTAACTAATCATTAGTAAAAAATATGGACTTATTTTGGTTGATGAGTTTACCTGATAAGCAGCGACTTACACTAAGCTTATGGAGGCAGTGATGGTGTAACCAATTGTGACCCCTACGAGAACACCGTATTGTGCCAGTCCACATAGCTGCACTTTCATGCCACCTAAACATTGATCGTTTTCTATTTGGTTATAGTTATAAAGTGTGAAATTATACTACAATCGACAAGTGTCAAAGTGTAGGGTATAATATTGTGTGCCATATGTAGTGGTATACTTCAGATCCTTCATTCTTTACGAAAAGGAAAATATTTAATAAACAAAAAAGAGAAGAAAATCGAATATGATTTTAATTAAAAAGTAATTATTAGAATAAAATCTAGATGAAAAGAGTAGCATATGTACAAAATCTCTCTAATTTAATGATATATATCATTTCCTTTAGATTTTGGTATCAAGTTACAATATCGGAGATACTATACCTAAAGTCAAATTCTTTGTCTTATTTTTTAAACAAAAATATAGTAGATAGTTTAGCGGAAATTGCAGGGAATTTTATTGAAGACTTGATTTCAATGGATTTTATAAGTCTATATAAAATGTGAAAATTAATATAGAATTATTCTATTTTAAAGTCATAAAGTTAGTTTTTTAAATATAACTCAAATGACGATGTTAGATTAAAGATTTAAGTATGTGTATTTTAAAGGGAACTCGACTACCTAATTCACGAAAATCATCAGAAATACAAATTGACACTCAAATTTTTTATGTCAAGAATGTGTGATTTTAATTAGAATTTATAAATGATAATACTATGAAGTAATATTTACAAAAGATATAACCAATAAGCTATTATTTTGCAAAGTTTTCTAACTTTATTTAATGATATCTCCAACAAATCCTTTAAAATTTGGGGTTATGAAGTTCGGGTTATAGATTGAATTTGGCATCTAATTGTTGATAAAAAAAAAAAAATCAAGTTTAATTTTTAAAGCTTGCATTTTAGGATTTATAATTTTGTAATTTGAAGTTTAGGATCTAAAATTCAAGGTAAATATAATTCAGATACTATATTAATAATAATAATGGTATCATTCTAAAGACATACCAAAGTAAGCTCGGATAACGTCCATGTAAGTATAATTGCGTGTTGTCATGGCGTCCGGTAACAATCAGCGAGCATGGTGGATGTAGTAATTGATAACCGCAAAAGTCACCAAAATTACGGATCCTGCCACCCAACCAAGTTGTGCTATTGCCCAAACCAACGACAACACTTTCCAACCTGTCACCGCCGTGATTATTGTCGCAGTTGCCGTCATTAACGTCCCTGTTCGCTTCTCTCGACCATCGTCGTCGACGCTCTTCACGGTGGAGAGATTGTTCTCTACTTCCAAGATTTTCATTGACTGAGTGAGAGACAGAGAGAGTCAGAGAAGAGTAAATGTAAAATGATATTTTCTTACTCTAATCACATTTTACACACACTCTCCCTCTTTCTTTTATGGAAAAAACTTGTCTCCATGTTAAATCAAATTTTCATTTTATGGATTTGTTTAATCTAATTTCATATTTTTTCTTTTGACATTTGGAATTCCTTTTACTGGTCAAAGGCGTTAATTTGTTTTCCATCTTCTTAATTTCAAAATCCATAATTTTAACTAATTATTATTAAACTAAAGGTTTCGTAAATTATTGCCGAAATTTTAGTTCTTTTTTTAATGAATTTTTAACTTTCCAACAAAACATTGTTGACTGTTGTATTAGATGACTTTCATGGTAGAAATGAAGAAATTTGGAATATTAGAAATTAGTAGTTTCGACATATTTCGGAACCATTTCTGATATATAATATGGGCTTACAGTTGGGCATTATAAAGAACCGAAATTGAGCTATAAAGTCATATAGCAAGATTTATCAAATTGGCGGGCCAGGTCCACAAATTTACGAATGCCCAACATTGATTTAGCAAATTTTATATATTAAAAAGAAGTTATTTTTAAAAGACATTTATGGGCTGTTCATTTGTCCATCTAGATAGTGTATCTGAATGCATCATCTAGACGGAATAGCTGGATTTTGTTTGTTTTCATGCTAAATAATACATTTAGATGGAGTAGCTGGATGTATTGGATGTATGTTTGTTTGTTTTACAAGTTGGTATTTTCATCTAGATGTATTTAGCAATAAAATGACCAAAAATGACATTATTCATCTTTTAAATATTTCTTTAATTAATAAAATTAAATTTATATTTAAATAAATGTATATATATGATGTTAACATTTCTAAATATTATTCTTACTAAATACTTAAATTTTAAAATTAGTTTCAAATTTTAAAACTAGGTACACTTTCAATTCTATGTTTTATTTAATTATTAACATTTATAATTATATACATATATATATATATATATTATAAATTTTATGTGTTTCAATTATTTATCAATTTTTAAAAATACATAAGAATACTCAAGATCATTTAATATAGGAATTAGCAATATAGTTAACTTTCAAACGACTAATTAACATTACCTAACATAATTTGAAAATTATTTAATAAAAATCTAAAAGTAAATACGAAACGTAAAATTACTAACATAGTTTACTCATATCTATAAGAAGATCTCTCTATTAAATTTTTGCACCAACAATACCAATATGAGTCTTTCTCAAGTACATCATATAAGGCTCTTGTTTTTCTCTGCTCGTTTCACTGATGCATCTTGTAAAAATGTGCCAAAAACATGAAGGCTTGGTAAGCAAGTTGTTGGAGGCTTGGAGAGCAAGTTCTTCTTCACCTATAAATATAATCTCTATCTTCATTTGTAAATCATCCCAAAACTATAAGTGTTCTTTACCAACAACACTTGAAGTATTCTCTTCTCTCCTTTTGTAATATTTCAAAGAGTGAAATATTAATTCAGTAGTGTTTGGAGAACATAGGCATTTTGGCCGAACTTCGTTAAATTATGGTGTTTTTTTTCTCTTTCGTTAATTACTTTAGTTTTTTTCTTTTAAGATTTGTATCGTTGCTTCCGCAACAATTGGTATCAGACCACGGTTTTAGGAAAAAAATACTATGCTCTGTGCGCTGTAGGTATACTACGGTCGGCACATCAGAAAATTTTTCCTTCTTCAGGGTTTCATTGATTGGCAAATTTTTAAAGAAAAAATTATTGCAATTTTTGAATTGATGATGCATGAAGAAAATCCTGGCGAAATTAAACCATCAACGCCGAGTGCTTTTTAAGCATTTTTCAGAGAGCCGTTGGTGCTAGTCCAAGGTTGATGGTGGAGATTTTCGACGATAGCGGTCATTTTGGCATGTGGCAAAGTGAGGTTTTAGATGCACTATTTCAGCAAGGTTTAGATGTTGCAGTTGAAGGAAAGAAACCAGAAAATATGGGAGAGGAAGATTGGAAGAACCTCAATCGATTGGCATGTGGTACAATTCGGTCATGCTTATCTAGACAACTGAAGTATGCATTATGCAAAGAGACTTCTGCTAGTAAGTTGATGATGGAATTGGAGGAAAAGTTCTTGAAGAAAAACAGCCAAAATAAACTTCACAAGAAGAAAAAAGCTATTTCGGTTCACATACATTCCTGGTACCACGATAAATGATCACATCACCAGTTTTAATCAGCTTGTTGCTGATTTATTGAACATGGACGTGACTTTTGAAGATGAGGATCTTGCCTTGATGTTGTTGGGATCCCTTCCGGAGGAGTTTGAATTTATTAAAAGAACTCCACTCCATGGGAAGGTTGCTGGTTCTCTCAGTGAAGTATGTGGAGCCTTGTACAGATATGAACTGCGGAAGAAAGATAGAGAGCTCAGGTAGAGCTACTGAAGCTTTGATTGCAAGATGACGTCCGGTGAACGAGACAGAAGGAAAGAATAAGCAATCAAAGTTGAAAGACAAGATTCGTAAAGATGAATGTGCTTTTCCGGTCGAGAAAAAGGGCATTAAAAGAAAGATTGTCCTAAATTGAAAAACATAGGACAATCTAGTAAAAGAAAGGCTGTTGCAAATTCAAATTTAGCTGAGTGTAAAGAAGACTAAGATTGTTCACTTTTTGTTTCGGGTACAACGAACTCCTCTACTGTCTGGATATTTGATTCGGGATGTAGCAATCATAGTGTCCTAATTGTGAATGGTTTCACGACTTTAAAGAGCTAGAAGGAGGAGTAGTCTACACATCAAATGATTTCCCACTCACCACACATGGGAATGGTTCCATTCAACTAAAGAATCATGATGGATCAATCAGAATGATAAAAGATGTTTGTTATGTGCCGAGTTTATCGAAGAATCTCATCTCATTGGGAACTCTAAAAGAAATGGGTTTCACGTTTCAGTCTGAAGGTGGAGTGATGAAGATATTCTTCGTAGCACTAGTGGTGATGAAAGGAGTTCGGAAAAATAATAGGTTGTATCACTACCAAGGTACAACTATTATTGGAACTGCAGCAGTGACATCAAGTGATGAACATGAATCAAAAATGGTCAAGAAGTAGCATATGTGCTTGGGGCATGCTGGTCAAAAATCTTGAATCAACTTGTAAAACAAGAATTGTTGAAAGATTTAACCAGCAATTGGATTTCTGTGAGCATTGCGTGAAAGGGTAAAATTTAGAACAACAATTCATGATACTAAAAGTATCTTAGATTATGTTCATTCGGATGTATGGGGACCTTAAAAATCACCACCATTGGGAGGAAACAACTACTATGTTACCTTTGTTGATAAATTTTCCAAGAGAATTTAGGTGTATGCAATGAAGACTAAGGATGAAGTGCTTGAAATTTTCCTTAAGTGAAAAAATATGATTGAAACTCAAACGGGTCGAAAGATCAAACATCTGCAATCAGAAAATGGTGGAGAATACAAAAGTGATCCATTTATGAAGGCATGCGAAGACAACATCATTGTCAGACACTTCACAGTTAGGCACACACCACAGCAAAATGGAGTGACAGAACGCATGAACTGAACATTGCTTGAGAAATTTCAGTGTATATTGTCCAATGCTGGATTGGGCAAGCAATTTTGGGCTGAAGTTGTTGTATAAACGAGTCACCTCATTAATCATCTACAATCTAGTGCTATTAGTGGTAAAACACCACTAGAGAGATGGTTCGAAAATCCTACTACAGATTATGACTCCATACATGTTTTTGGCTGCACCAGTTATTATCATGTCAAAGAGTCAAAATTGGATCCTCGTGCAAAGAAAGTAAATTTCATGGGGATAGCATCCAGTGTGAAGGGATATCTTCTTTGGTGCCTAGAGACCAAGAAGACGATCATTAGCAGGGATATCACCTTTGTTGAATCTACCGTGTTGGGAAAAGTGGCGGTAGAACAGAAGGATCGTACTCCAAATCATGTGGAGTTGGAAAGGAAGTTTGTTATTCCAGCAAATGATGAAGTAGAAATTCCTACGGTAGATGAGAGCGTGTCTCCTTGAAAGCGCATCGATGGTGGCCTTGACATCCTCGTGTAATTTTCGGATGTATTTGGCCTTGGTGTCCCCATCTTGGTTGATTGTCTCCAAAGGCGCCAGCGGCTTGAGGTCTAGCAGAGACAAAGGCTGAAAACCATACACAATCTCAAAAGGCGAATGGTTAGTCGTAGAATGGACAGCACGATTATAAGCAAACTCAATGTATGGTAACGCCTCACGCCAGCTTCTCATGTTGGTGCCAATGGCCGCTCTAAGTAAAGCGGAAATGGTACGGTTGACGACTTCTGTCTGTCCATCGGTTTGCGGATGACATGTGGTCGAGTACAGCAGGTTGGTGCCAAGTTTCCTCCACAAGGTTCGCCAAAAATGGCCAAGGAACTTGGGGTCGCGGTCCGATACGATCGTACGGGGTATTCCATGTAGCCGTACTACTTCTCACATGAAGAGGGTCGCGATCTACGAAGCATCATGTCTTTTCTCTCACGGAATAAAATGGGCCATCTTAGAGAACCGGTCCACCACGACTAAGATCGTGTCCTTCTTCTGATACTTGGATAGACCTACCACAAAATCCATAGAAACATCTACCCAAGGGCCGTTAGGGATATGTAAGGGCATATATAAACCGTGAGGATGTGACCTGGATTTGGCCGTGAGGCATGCAATGCATCGCTTGCAATGTCTGATGACGTCTCGCTTCATATGCAGCCAAAAGAAATGTTCCTTGAGCATGCTTAGAGTCTTCTTGATGCTGAAGTGTCCCATAAGTCCTCCTCCGTGGACTTCCTTCACGAGTAGCTCCCTGATTGAACCTTGCGGTATGCAAAGTCGCCTTTTCTTGAAAATGAACCCGTCGTGGATGTAAAAGTCTCCGTAGACTCCTTATCCGCAAGCTTCGAGGGTCTCCTTGAAATCTGCATCATCCGCATATTGAGTCTTAAGTGATTCAAAACCCAACACCTTAGCCTCCATCGTGGAGATGAGAGCGTGTCTCCTTGAAAGCGCATCGGCCACCATGTTCTCCTTGCCCTTCTTGTACTTAATTACGTATGGAAAGGTCTCAATGAACTCGAGCCAACGAGCATGTCTCTTCTTAAGATTGGTTTGGCCCTTCAAGTGTTGCAAGGTCTCATGGTCCGAATGTATTACGAATTCCTTGGCTAGGAGGTAATGTTGCCAAGTTTCCAACAAACGGACCAAGGAGTAGAGTTCCTTGTCGTAGGTCGGATAGTTGAGCGTGGCTCCGCTTAACTTCTCGCTAAAGAATGCTACGGGCCTCTTTCCTTGGGTTAGTACAGCACCAATACCTAATCCTGAAGCATCACATTCAACTTCAAACGGTAGGTCAAAGTTGGGTAAGGTTAATACCGGAGCTTGTGTCAGCCGGTCCTTTAGCTCTTGGAAGGCGGATTCTTGAGCTGATCCCCAATAGAAGGCTTCGTCCTTCTTAATGACCGCGGTGAGGGGAGCCGCGATGGTACTAAATTCCCGAACGAACCGCCTATAGAAACTTGCTAGTCCGTGAAAGCTTCGGACATGGCCGATGGTAGTAAGCGTTGGCCATTCTTGGATGGCCTTGATCTTCTCTTGATCGACTCGTAAGCCTGCAGCACTTACAACAAAGCCTAGAAATACTACCTCATTAGTGCAAAAGGTGCACTTCTTGAGATTGGCAAATAACCCTTCCTTTCGGAGAGTGTCCAATACCATCTCAAGATACAACACATCGTCAGATAAGGTCTTACTATAAATCAGAATGTCATCAAAATGGACGACGACAAACTTAGAGATAAAGGAACGCAAAACCTGGTTCATAAGTCGCATGAAGGTACTTGGGGCGTTCGTGAGTCCAAACGGCATTACAAGCCATTCGTATAGGCCTTGCTTGGTCTTGAAGGCGGTTTTCCATTCGTCATCTTCTTTCATCCTTACTTGGTGGTATCCGGTCTTGAGGTCTATTTTGGAGAAGAGGGATACTCCACTAAGTTCGTCCAACATGTCTTCTAGCCGCAGAATTGGATGTCGGTACTTGACGGTGTTGTTGTTGATGGATCGACAATCCACGCACATCCTCCACGACCCATCCTTCTTGGGAACTAATAGGACCGGGATGGCACAAGGACTTAGGCTCTCTCAGATGTATCCTTTGTCCATAAGGTCTCGGACTTGCCTTTCTAGCTCTCGAGACTCTTCCGGGTTCATCCGGTAAGCAGGACGGTTGGGTAGAGGTGCCCCGGGTACTAAGTCGATCTAATGCTCAATTCCACGGATTGGCGGTAGACTGGGTGGGATTTCTTCTGGGAATACGTCTGGAAACCTGTCCAAAAGAGAAGAGACCTCGGCCGGAATTTCGACCTCACTTGTTCCTGTGGCCAAACATTCCTTAAAGACCATGAGTAATACTTGCCCAACATCATTGATGGTCTTAGAAACCGTATGGGAGGTAACATAAAAGTTAGAAAGTTTTACCTTGGACTCCTTGGATTGTTTCGCTTGGATCTCTCAAATCTGAGCTGAAGTTAGTGGGGCAAGCGTATATTTCTTCTTGTCGTGGACGAGAGTATACAAGTTGGTCCGTCCGTCGTGTAACACTTCTCGATCGAATTGCCATGGGCGTCCCAAAAGGAGGTGCCCCGCTTGCATTGGAACCACGTCACATACCACCTGATCGTGGTATCGTCCAACACTGAATGGTACGGTGACTTGCTCTTCCGCACTCACTTCGGACTTGTTGTTTAGCCACTTGAGCTTGTACGGATGTGGGTGTTTAGTTCGTGGGAGCTTCAGCTTATCAACCATGTACCTGCTTGCCACGTTAGTGCAGGATCCGCCATCAATAATTAAATTACATACCTTGGCGTTGATGGTACAATGGGTGTGAAAAATGTTTTCCCGTTGAAGTAGCTCCTTGCGGTCCAAGTTGGTACTAAGTACCCGGCGGATCATAAGTGACTCTCCATGGTCCGGATACTCCACTTGGGGCGTTGGTTTGGCGGACTCTTCGTCAAGTTCGTCTCGGGACTCATAGCCGCCGCCGGTCGTGATGATCATGAGACGTTTGTTGGGACATTCCCTAGCCATGTGCCCACGTCCTTGGCACCTAAAACAAGTGATGTCTCGAGTACGCGAGGAACTAACAATTTTGGGTACCTCAATTGGGTTGGATGATTCGGCTGCCGGCTTTTTGAACCGAGACTCAATCTCGATTTTCTTGGATGCGGGTTCAGCGGCCTTTGGGGCGGTCCAAGTTGACTTAGGCCGGACGGGTGTCTTCCGCTTATTATGTTGTTCGGCCTGGATGGCGAGATGTAAGACCTCGTGAAGATCGTGGTACGGGTGTCTTTCTACCTTTACGGCTATCCGTTCGTGTAATCCATCGATGAACTGGATCATCAAGGCTTCTTCCGCATCTTCGACCTCAAGTCGGTTCTTCAAGCGTTCGAACTCGTCAAAATATTCCTCCACACTCTTGGAGCCTTGTTTGAGTTTTCAGAACTGTTTTTGGAGCTCAAGATGATAATAGACCGGGACGTAGCGTTGTCTCATAAGACGCTTCATCTCGTTCCAACTATCAATCCGTCCGTGATGGTGTCGTCTTCGATCGGCTACTTCTCGATCCCACCAAGCAAGAGCTCCTTCAGTAAGTTGGGCTGCAGCAAAAGAGATTTTCTTGTGGTTAGGATATTCATAACAGTCGAAGATATTGTCTAACTGTCGTTCCCAGTCCAAGTAGGCTTCGGGATTAACGCGTCCTGTGAAGGTCGGGGCCATGATTTTGGGATCAACGGGTTGGGCCGGTCCGTCATTGATACGGCCATACGGAGCGTCGTAGTCTCGGTCGTACTGATCGTCTGGATCACGTCTTCCTCGTGCGGCCTGTCGTGATACGCCTCTAGTGACTAGTTCGGCTCGTCTTTGGTTCGCTCGTCCGGTTGGTCCGGTCGCTCGTGGTAAGGGCTGCTCATCCGAGTCGTAGTCCGTTGGATCGCCTTCATCTTCATTGGTCCGTTAGGGCGTGGTTCATCTCAACGGCTGTTCCACTGTTCGGGTCGTATTAGTCGGATACGGCGGTACAGCAGGAGGTGGAAGCGCGAGTTGTTCCATTCGTGACAGTCGTTCCTCTATTCAGAAAATTTGTGACTGGATGTTGATGAGGGCCTCCGTGAGCCCCGTGAGTTGACCAGCTGGGATTTCACCGGGTTGGTTCCAGGTTGGATTTTCAGACATCGGATCCTACAATCAAAGCCCAAAAAGGAAAGTATTAATGAATCGAACAAAGGAGATCAACACTAAATAAAATCAGAACCAACAAGGAAATAATTTAAAAATTTGAAATTGAATTTTTCAAATCGGTTTGCAAACAAGGAAACAAAATTCACGGATTTAATGAGGAGCAAAAAATAAGGAAACAACACAAAAGAAAATAAAAACTTCGGATCAAAAAACCGGATGGTCAAGAACACGAAGAACACAAAAATAAAACAACGAAGGAGCAAAGATTTTTATGGTTTTTATTTTATAAAAACGAAATCAAAACTTATAGCACTAGAGCTTGGTGACTCCTAGAACTATAAGCGAGACAACGAAACAACGAAATAACAAAATTCGAATTAATCAAAATAAAGAGAAAAGGAATGATACAGAGTTCATACCGTGGAGCTTTTCGGCTCTGATACCAAATGATAGGTGCCTCGGATGAGAAACCTTCGGATATGATTCCAATGTCTCGACCTTGGTGAGTCCGAGACGACGAAAACTGGATGTTGGCGGAATAGCGATGTGAGATCCACAAAGGACGTGATGAATCCTTTGATACTCGAATCCGTTCAACCTTGGAATCCTCACAAGGAAGAACTCGTCACTCGTCTTGAATCCTCAAAGAGAAGTGGCGGAACTATTTTTAAGAGAAAACGTGATCTTTATTAATAACTTGTAAAAATACAAATGCCAAAGGAACTTTATATAATGGTTCGGTGGCTTAGGGGCCTTCAATGGGCAATTATTACACAATCTTAGTCATAAAGACGGAATCAAATCAGAATCAAACAAAGAAGGACATAAGTGGCGCAGCACTTTTAACAAAACGGGAAACAAATCGAAAAATAATAAATACCGTAGATCACGTGAATCAAAGTGTTGATCTCGGACCTAATGCGGTGGGGCCGAGATCATACCTGCAATCAAGGAAACCGTAAAGTACATACGTACCTGGGCCGGTCCGAGGGTTGGAGGCCAGTAGGCCGCGGCTGGCGTAGTGCTGTCCGCGATCTGGGCTGTGTTAGTCGTGGCCGGCGTAGTGCTGTTCGCGATCCGTGCTGTGTTGGTCACGGCCTGCGTAGTGCTGGTCGCGATCCGTGCGATTCTGGTCACGGCCAGGATGGAGCTGTCCAAGTTGTTGTTGGCGGCAGCAACCTCTTCTTTGTCAGGCCGTTGTAGTGCTAGTTGGTTCAGGTCCGTCTCGGCTATGGGCTCAATCAGGTTGAGCAGCATCCCGATAGATTCGACGAACTTGTCTCGGACAGCCTTTGTCCGGCTTCGGGTGTCCGGTCCGGGACGGACAGTTGGAATGCCCTGGATGGCTGCCGTGATTAGGAGGCTGTGGCTGATGGCCTCATCAATGTACTTCGATTCCAACGCATCCCACAACTACTTTGCAGACACGACATTTTGGTAAATTTCAAAGAAGGGAACATACATACCGTTTAGAATATGACCATAACATATGTAATCATTGTTCTCCCATTTGAGTTGCTTCCTTCTCCCATCCACAAACTTGTCTTCGAGATTCTCTTATATGGTAAGCATTGGTATACTTAAAACATACACCACTTTGAGCGTTATGGGAAGGAAGTGCATCTTGTTTTGCCATCTTCGAAAATCGACTCCTTCAAACTTATCTAATTTTCCAAATTTTGATGCCATCTCATTAACGGTGACATTTTCCATTGTTCACTAGTAAATAGTCTTTAAGAATGTTGCAGAAAAGACAAACATAAACAAAATTACCGGTGACAGTTAACTTAAATAATCAACATATTAATTTAACTTAAGTAACCAACACTTAATGGACCAAATACATGAACCATCTGCTGAAACGCCTCACCACCAAAGAGTGTTCATGCGCTGCGATGTCAACTTCGATACCCACATTGAGTTCTTGGAGTCTGATATCTTTGCAATATCGTAATGTGGTCATTCCAAGATTTATATTGCTGAAAAAATTACGGTTGATGGTAATTTTTTTAGATATGGAAAGATAAAAAGAAGAAAGTGTTGTATATTAGTAGGACAAATCTTTTGTTAGTTTGTGTACACGCAATCGGATGTTCTTTTTTCCAGCAGAAATTAGTATTTGTATATTACTTAAACTCTTATCTCTCTGTTTTTGAGCTTCTAACATCTCCCTGTATCATCTCCCGTATCATTATGATGTGACGCATAAGATTGGTTTAGTCCGGCCTGATGTTTGTACATACTTCAAAATACTTAAATATTCGGTCTGGTTCTTTGGTAAATCCATGGTTAATTGTGACGATTTAACCGGTCTGAAGTCTGAACTGTTCAGTATTATCAAACTTTTAATTTCTTAGAAAATCATAGTTCAAGCACTAACAAGACTAGGCCATTTAGTGACTTCTTTTGGTCTACCGAATAATTTCTCTAAGTAATGCTTAAGTTATCATGTGAGAAACATTTTGATTACTTTGCTAATTGCTTTGTGAGTGCTATTTTATTAAGCATTAGCTTATAAAACAAAGCATTCTTTGGATTGAATTAAGGTCAATTGATTAATTTCCAAGATTAATCTTCTGATAATATTTTAGGTATAGTATAACAATGGTGTATCAATGGAGAGACTCATTGAGTCTCTCATCAATATAATATAATATTTTTTAGTTTGATTTAGTGTAAGAACCTTATAATTCTGGTCTTTATTGGTGAGAGATATATTGAGTCTTTTACTAAGTCTCTCAATAATATAATATTAGTAAATTTAGGAAAATTTTAATATTTTATTGAAGAATTTTAAAAAATACTTTTTTGACATGTCTTTTTTCAAAAAATGTCTCTTTATGTCTATTTATATCTCTCAATTTCCAAAATAAATAGTAAATTTTGAAAAGGACATATCAGGAAGGGTATTTTTGAAATTTCTCCTATTTTGTTTTTATAACATATTTTCGGATCTTTAAAAAATCATATTATTTTTCACATTATTTCTAATTTTTTTAACTAAAACAATAATTTAATATTATCTTAGTAATTAAATTTTTTTTATTTAAATAAAATATTAATATATAATTAAAACATGCATAATAGATCTTGTTGGATAGATAATTTTATTTTATAATTTATAAACATATAAAAAATAAAAATAATAGTATATAAATGATTTAAATACAATTGAATTTATAAAAAATTAAAGTTATTATAATATAATTTTAAGCTATTTACAAAGTGACATGTGTTATATAAGAGAGATTATTAAGAAGTTTTCAAGGGTTCTCATTTGAGAAACGATTCTCAACAATTTCTATTAAAAACCTATTTTTTATTTATTTTAATGGTGAAAAACTACACCGACTGCAGCTTCTTGTCAAAGCTTTGCAACCAATGCAATAATGATGTTTGTCCGCATAAAGATTAAAATCTAAATAAGTTTTAATTCTATTACAGGTATTCTGAATGCACATGTGAAGGTTTCTTGCAGATGACGTTAAAGAAATTTATTTTACTTATCTTTGAATGAGTTTTACTTCTATGATCTTTCTATGCTTTGTAAGAGATTAAGAATTGTCACTCACTTTCAGAATTAATAAACAAGCTATCGCCGAAACAATGCAGAGAAGTATTATTGTCTATTTGTGAAGAACGAAAATAAATATAATTTCTCTATATACAGATTTGGTCAAAGTCGGCAACGATAAAAGTTTTTGAGTACACGTACATTTGACCAACTTTTAGCAATCATGCACGAGCATAATATTATTCTTACGATATTAAATATACTACTATATAACAATCAGAATACAATTTGGTTTTGGTTTCGTTTCGAGTTTTATATGATAATAATAATAAAAGAAAAGTGAATCAATGAGGACATACTAGCACAATAGCAACTATGTCACTATCTGAATCAAGTAATTCTAACGTCTGATTGTAGTTCTTTAGTCACTGTTTATATGAGTGGAATATACATTTCTTTAAGCCAAGTAGGGTGCAATTAACTAACTACAATAGACTTCACATAATAGTTGACTTTAATCGAAATTCTATTGTTACAAGAGATAGTTTACATCAGATTATACAAGATTACATAAGCAAGACTATTCGAATCACATACTCCATCTAGCTTTCTTCCCGTCGTAATAAATTTAGATTTATCCATATTAGTCCTCTCTCTAAGTTTCATAGTTATCAAAACAGAGCCAAAATATATAGATTTGGTCCCTCAATCATCAACTTATTTCTTTGACCTTAACATCACTCTCTTTGCTGATCACAATTCCCATCAATCTACAAGGTTCTGCGTCCTCAATCATTTGAACCACGCTCCTCATTGTCGGTCTTAATCCAGGTTGTCTCGCGGTGCAGAGGATCGCAATCCTTAGCATTTTGACTGCATCTTCTCTATACATTTCTCCTATTTTCTTGTCTACAATTTCCATCACACTCTCTTTGCTCTTCAGATTGTTGCTTACCCAATTCACTATGTCTTTGCTCTCTCCAAACTCTGCCTCTATCGGCTTTTTCCCTGTGACAAGCTCCATTAGCACGACCCCAAAGCTATACACATCGCATTTCTCATTCACTTTCGATGAGTATCCATACTCTGCAACATGAATGAACAATGTTAATATCAACATGTAAGATGACGACAAAAGCTGATGGTAGTAGAATTAAATCTCATTACCTGGAGCTATGTAGCCATAGGTTCCTGCAACAACATGTGTGGAATCTAGACCGCCATTATTAGCCTGGAGAATCTTAGCAAGACCGAAATCCGCAATCCTAGGTTTCAAGAACTCATCAAGCAATATATTACTTGATTTGACATCACGGTGAATTACTGGTCTCTCGTATCCATGATGCAAGTACTCAAGCCCTTTCGCTGAACCAAGAGCAATATCATATCGTGTTTCCCAACCAAGGTTAGACTTCTTACAGGAGTGAAGCATGTCCCATAAACTCCCATTAGGCAAGTACTCGTATACCAGCAAGCTTGAGTCATCGCTTGTGATGCTACAATAAAGTTTCACCACGTTCAAGTGCCTTATCGAGCTTAGCGTTTGCACCTCTGTTTCAAACTCTTTCGATCTTCCTTCCCGTTCATTGAGAATCGGCATTGCACTGCTGAAATTTTTCTGAGAACTACTACATCGAATGTGTTTGACAGCGACTTCTTTACCATCACCGAGTGCTACTCTGTAAACATCGCCACAACCTCCTCTACCGATCAAATTCTCTTCTTTGATCGAATCGATGATATCATCTTCAGTGAAACTCATCCTTCGGAACGACTTTATACTCCAAGATTCGTGTTTAAGCGATCGACCCTCCTTCTTTTCGGTTTTCTTCAGGTACAAGAAAAACACAAGAGACCCAAGCAAGATCAGTGAACCAAAAACTATACACAACACGAAGACACGAGTGTCTCCATGCGAGCCTGAAGAAGCTACACAACGATTAAACGATTTTATCGTCATGCTGCAGAGTCCCGGGTTTCCATTGAAGCTACCACTGTACGATGACAAACTCTGAGGGATACGACCGGATAATCTGTTGTTTGACAGATCAAGAAGGCTAAGCCTTAAAGACGACAAACTTTCTGGGATTCTCCCAGAAAGCTTATTGTCAGAAAGATTCAAAGCGTTGAGCGTCGGAAGAGATCCCAGCGAGTGCGGAATTTCGCCCGATAGCGAGTTTTGAGCCACATTCAGATCGCTGAGCATCGGACACGTTCCGATCGAGTCCGGTATATCACCAGAGAAGCCATTGCTCTGCATCTTTAGACTACTAAGTCCCTTCAGCTTCCCAATGGAACTCGGAATCTTCCCGGAAAACTGATTATTGTTAAGCTCGATCTTGGTCAGAGCAACCGAGTCACCTATCTCCTCAGGCAGCTCATCAGACAACTTGTTGAACCCTAGAGACAACGTTCCGAGTTTTTTACCGTTTTTTATGTCAGCGGTGATCCGACCTTCGATATGGTTCATCGTTATGTCGATTATCTCGAGCTCTGCTAACCCCCAAAGTCCGGAGGGAACTGTTCCGTTAAGCGAGTTCTGGTTAACTCTGAACCGTTTCAGAGTCAAGCAGTTGGCGTAAGACTCTGGGATCGAGCCTGTGAGATTGTTTTGCAGGAGAAGAATAGCTTTCATCTTCCCGTTTTTGCACATATCTGGAGGGATTGGTCCGGTTAGTAAATTCTCCGATGCATCGATGAAATCAAAATCAGCAAGTGAACCGAGTCCTTGAGGCAGAGAACCGGTTAACTTGTTTGTATACAGAGAGAGATTAACGAGATCTTTGAAGTCGCCGAACTCAGGCGGGATCTCACCGGAGAACTGGTTTTCGAACATCTGTAGAGAAACGAGTTTAGTCAAAGACTTGAGCTCCGATAAATCACCTTTCAAATAATTGGTGGAAGCATCTAAGTAAGTCAGATTCTTCAAGTTTCCGAATCCGGTAGGAAGTTTTCCAGTCAAGGAATTGTTGTAGAGCTCCAACTGCCAGAGTTTTGTGAGTTCGGTGATCTCCGGGGGAATCTCTCCGGTAAGACCGCTATCAGAAATCTCCAAGTTTTGAAGCTCTGTCAAATCTCCGATCGCCGGTGGAATTTTCCCGGTGATGCTGCAGTTCGACATGTAGAGCCACGAGAGTTTAGTGAGAGAAACAACCTCCACCGGAAAATCAGTCGGATCAAACGGGTTATCGCCGAGGCTCAAAACGATGAGTCCCGTCGCGTTTCGGAGAGATTTCCACGGAAAGACGCCGGAAAATGCGCTGTTGTTCAAATAGAGAAACTGTAACTGACTTAGAGCAGAGAATTCAGGAAAAGTACCAGAAAACAAATTGTTGCCGAGATCCAAATATTTGAGATTCGTGCAGTTATTCAAATCACTTGGAACTATTCCCGACAGTGAATTGAATCCGAGAGAGAGTTTCTCAATTCTCTGAAGCTCGCAAACCGAATCGAACGGAAAACTACCAGATAAACCACGATGAGAGAGATCAATCTCCGTAACGTTGCCTTTAAAATCACAGGTAACCCCGGTGAAGCCACAGGGACCGGCACCGGAGTTCAGCTTCCAGGAATCAAAAACGTGGAGATTGGAATCCACGAATGATGATTTAAGCTTGAGTAAGATCTGGAGATCGTCCGAAGAAACGACGGAGAAGAGAGAGAAGACGAGGAAGAAGATATAGTGAAAGAAGCCGAAATTCCATGAGGCAGGAGCCATGTTGTCGGTAAGTTTTGGCCGGAGAAGAAGAGGAAACGTGAGGGTGGTTGAGTAAATGGGAAGCTTGTGCTATTCACATCGGAAAAAATGGTGAAAGAGAGGTTGGATGATGGGTGGCGCGAGAAAAGCTTAGCATTGCCGCTTTGAAGCAAAGTTCTTATCTGCTGCTAACCATTAAATATTCAAATTTGGCTTACTCTCTTTCGCTTCTTTTATATATATATATTTTTATATACTCTATCTAAAATAAAATCATTATTCTGTCTTTTTTTTTTCTATTTGACCCTGATATGTATATATACATAGTATTATCTTTTCGAATATTATATAGCTGGTTGAATTATGGGTTTATTAAGCGGGACCCTTGATAACTCTACTATTCTATTTTCTAATTATACAGTATTTATGTGGAATTTAGCAACCTTTTAATATAATACTCCCTCAATTTTTTTAAGTTGATTTGTAGGTTTTTCACACATATTAAAAAGTTATTAAATATTTTATTTTTTCTAAACAAAATATAATTTACCACAAATTCTAAAATAGTTTAACCAATCATAAATCTATCTGCAGAATTCAAAAAATCAAAAATAACAAAAGTCTAATAAATTTTGTATAGAAATTTTAAAACATCAAATACAAAAACAAATTTATTTTTTAAAACATCATAATCAAAAACAGAGAGAATATTTATTTTGGTTTTCATTTCCAATACTAAAAAATTTATAGAAATTGAGTCGATAAATTTATATATATAAATAGTAAAATAAATGCACGTCCAAACTGAAAACTATATTATCCATAACTACTTTACAAAACAGAGTATTGACGTTCTTCTAAGAAAAAAAAGAGTATTGACGTAACGTCCACCTTATGTTATGGAAACTGAGTTCATTATTTTTGTAATTGCACTTTTTATTTATTTATTAACTTTACCACAATTAATCAGTACATTAGTTAAATTCCTGCATCATATAGTCTGTAAGACTGGATCCCTCGACATACAAATACATCTACTTTTAGTGGATTTACCACCTACTATTAAGTTAAATGACACTTGCTTTACTTTTTTGTCAACTAGCCTAATAGCTTTTAAATCTCGTTCCTACTACTGTTGTAGTAAAAGATTCAATCCCGGTGCCTTAAAAATTTGTAAAATAATTATATCACTGGATTACATATCCTCAGCACTTGTAATTATACTTTATTAAAAAACAAACATTATACCAAAAACCAAACATAATTAGAAACAAAGAAACCCAACCAGATTGAACAAAAAGAAAATACAAAATTACATTCAAAATTATAATACAATTCTCTCATGTATTGATAACTTCGTCGATGGGCCCTGATGTTTTGGTTTGTAGATCAATCTTCGGTTTGCTAACGATTATTTCGTATTCTACAAAGCTTCCAAGTTTTTATTTTTGACTAATTTTGAATATTATTAATAAGACAAGTTATGTCTATGTGTTTTGTACTCAACCACATATATACACTACATGTTAGAGTTTATTATATGGTCAAACATATTTAATTCTTGAATTGTCCTAAAGTTGGAATTAAGTCTAGGGTTAAATACTTGTATATCCTGATATGTATTCAAAACTGTATCCCAAAAATGATATTCGACTCTGTATCCAAAACAGATACAGTTAAGAATAGTGAAATTTTAGATCTCACATATATGGATAATAAAGATAATATAGATATTGGATCCGAATATTCGGATATCTAAATAGTTTTTTAGCAAAAATTATTTTTTATATTTTTAATACCAAATTTTTTTTTCTATTTCTATTGTTTTTACTTATTTTTTCCAACATTATTTTTTATTTCTTTTTATGAAGGAAGCTTATTAGGTATTAAGTTTTGTTTTAGTATACGAATATCCATTTTTTTTACGGACATCTGAATTGTAGATATGTATAATTTTTAGATATATATATATATATATACTAGTTTGATAGATATTACGAATTAGAGGTGGGCACGGAGCGAATACCCAGAAAAATTCTAATATTTATGATTTATTCTGTTTTAATCGAATATTTGATTCGTGATTTGTTTCGATCCAAAAATTTCTGAATATTTGGAAACCGGGATATCCATTTTTTTCCAAATATTTGCGAATAACTTACGAATATCTATTTTTTTAATGGATATCCGAATTGTAGATATGTATAATTTTTAGATACATATACATATACTAATTTGAATATAGATATGGATACAAATATCTTTATGCATATCCCCCATGTAAAAGGGCTAGTGAAAATTAATCAATTCAATTTTTTTTAGTTTTCAAAGAATAAACTCATCTTTTAATGGGACTACACTGTATAATAATAGGTATATTAGACTTTCTATTATGCAGCGCTATTTGATATTTTGTGCACGGCCGTATTAAGTATTAATATATCATATACAAAGTTCTAAAATGTTGAGTTTTGATTACCAAATAAACCAAACCTGTGTGTGTGTACACATTACGTGTTGCAATAATAAAGATAAGTACTAATAATTAAACTCTGCCGCTCCATTAGTGCCATGTTCATTTAGTCTTCGTTGCGGACTCTTTTTTAGGTGGACTCTTCTTTTTCCGACATAAAAACAATAAATTGCAATATTAAAGTATTGTTCTTTTTTTTGTAAAATTGTTAACAAGTAAGAAATTATTTGTCTTCTTATGATTAGGTGGTGAGTGGTGACAATTAATAATTGGTTCCACGCCATCAGACACTAGTGAGTCCAAACAAAAACATGTGTTTTCAAATCTTTGATATTCCTAAGGAAAAACCTTTTTTTCCTATTCATACACTAATTCATGTATATATTATATACTTCAAATAGCATTACTAATCTTGTTTATATATGAAAAAACATTAATAATCTGAAAGTATTGGAGCGATTGATCTTATTAGTAGTTAATATAATAGGTCTGTATCTTTTAACCGTATTGTAATTTATCTAAAAGAATGTACTTTTAGTCAATGAATTATCTGTGAGTCTTCACACTTAACCCGTCAAAAAGCGTTAGAAGCTTCATGGAAAAAGATGCAATTTTAGCAAGAAAAATATGCTTTACATGAAATAATTTGTCCAATAATTGAAGACTAAGAAAAGACAATATGTTTTTTTGGATTATGATAGGGGAAGTCACAAGTGCATGCACATGACGATAATATGTACTTATCAACAAAATACAGGGTGGACTTCACTTAACTTTATTTTTTGTGAAATTAAAATGTTAAAATATAAAAGCTAATTGCTTTGTTTCATACAAAAAGGTAACTACTTTATATCTTTCAGCTAAAGCTATAAAAAGTTTATTAAAGATATCAAAATAACTCCCCACTTATGTAAATCCGAAGGCGACAACAGATATGAATCAAATGGCCAATAGTGAATGCTTCCAACCAACCCAATTTTATTTAACAAAAACCTAATTTTGACATAAAGTGGTGATTCATTTTCATTTCTTCGTCAGAAAGATTTTATCTCATTTAAGGATAACAAAAAAAAGAAAAAATCAAATTATTACGACATCCAAAATGTATTGCGGGGTAAAAAGATTATGATTCTCATCTTTGTACTTGCAGGAGCTAAATCAATCTTGAAGCAGAAGCAACTAGTTGAATTATGTTCAGTTTCAAGAGTTTATTAGGTGAAGAGTACTAAACTCAAAATATATTTCTATAGGAAAAGAAAGACTTGAAACTAAATAATAAAAAGAAAAAGGAAAGAATGATAACTTTGAAAATTGTAGTGAATTGGACATGTAAAGACTATAGAGTGTAGATGGAATGACGGTGAGCCGCCGAAGTGGACTTAGAAGGAGAGTCGGTGGTGACTCACTCCCTGACACAACCCTTTTTGTTTTCTTTATACTCATCATCACTATTCACTAGGCCTGCCCTCTCCTCAATCACATTTCGAGGTCCCTTATGCTCCCACACGTGTGCATTTACTTCATTACAATATACTATTCAATTTCCCTCATCCCGATCTCTCTATTGGTTCCTTTCTACTTTTGCTACACAGAGCATGCAAACTTTTTATTAAAGAAAATGAACTTACAACAGTTTCAGAACCTTGGAATTCAGGCTCCGTTACAAACTCCCTCTACAACACACAGGTTTTTACTTTAAATTATAACAAAAGAAACAGAGAAGATCCCAAATCGGGACTTCCAAGAAAGGAGAGATCCATATTATAACCTCACAAACTGAACGTGTGTTATTATTTCTATGTGTAAACTTCTATGGCTCCTCGTGGACACATAGATCAAAGTCCCAAAGCAGAGGGGATTAGGTCCTAGTAACTGCAAATAAGTTAGTCACACATGAAGCCACTGCATGAATTCGACAAGGATCACAGCAAGTTGTGCATCTCCTTGCCATTTTCCAGCATGCCCTTACTCTTTCCTCGCTTAAACTCATCTACATTGCATTCACCACTTTTATTAATTGCTTATGACGTACTTTTGTAGCCGAACAAAAAGAAATGAATTGTGATATACCTTATAACAAATGAGAGGATTTCATGGGAGAGGAATGGGTTTATGAATCCTTGTCCGTGGAAGAGCCAAGATGGCTACAATTCCACCAATGAAACCTGCAGCTGCTCCTACTGCAAGCGCCGGTGAATTCCCTCCTCCAAACAGTTGATCCCATGGGCCACTGCCAACAGACACAATTACCTGCGTAGACATAGTCTTATTGTTACTCACAATGATCTAACATAGAATTGAGTTACAGCCAAAAACCATAACCAAAGTAGGGAAGAAATGCACCAATCCACAACTAAATAAGAGAGAAAGTAAAAGTGTCCTTTCATCACTGGCGATTATAAAAAATAAATCAACAACTAATGAAGTAATCCCTATGCTTCACTTATTTTAATGGACTCCCTTTTTAGGATTCCACCATGACCAGAAGACAGATGTAAACAAGAATAGGATTTTACTTGTGATACAATATAATGCTTAAAAGGATGGTTGAACGTAGCAGACCTGTGGGATGACTATAGCCAAATTCAGCACACCCAAAGATAATCCTGCCACAACAGAACTTCTATAAGAAACACCACTCATTTGTTGACTAAATTCAGTGAGCGTAATATTAAGAAGATGCACACCTTGGCCTAGACCCAAGGATTCAATACGTATGGATATCAAAGCATATGGAATGCTGTAAGTTATCTGCAGAAGAGTAACAGTAGCATTAATAAAAGCGAAAACACTAATTAATTCTACCACATGGGTATTGATGAGCAGGAAATATATCAAAGCATTAGTGTAGTGATATCTCCAGCTCAGAATAGCCATCAGTCAATGGGCACCACAAAATAAGGTTAGTTGACAGTTATAAATATAGTGTTTCTCACTGTATGTAACATGACAACAGAATTGCAGGAGTAACTTACTGCCAATGGAATGCCCAGAATTGTAAAGATTAATACAGCAGCTAATACAATGCTGGCAGGTGGTTGTTCATGGCCAATGTAGCCAAGGTGAGACGCAACAAATGAGGTAATAATCATTGCAAGAAAGCAAATAGCCATTAAGATGTTCGATATTCCCCAAACAAAACCAGCCCCCCACTTTCTGCAAAGTTTCTCCATGAGTACCGAAGTGATTCCAAGAAAAACAGAATTCAACATCAAACCAAGTGCACCCATACTGACCCCGGAGCTATATAAAGTACCTTCATTCGGTTCACCACCATAAATTTCTCGACCCATCCAGTCAGTATCAAACAGAATAAATGGAAACCAACCAATCCATGTCAATGCTGTAACAAGCAAGATTATCCAAACATTTCCTGGAAAATATCTGAAAGTCCCAAATATTTCAGAAAGAAAAGCTTCATCTGTGCCACTGGTTTGCCCATGTGCTTCAGAAGCCAATGGAGAAAGTGGCACCTCATGAGCTGCTGTGACGCTTAGAATCGTAGTTATGGCAATGAAGACAACATCTATGTAGAAGGCAGACTTGAGATTGGCACATTCCACATTGCATGCAACAGTCTTCGTAAAAGAGAAGATCTTGTACCAACCATTGTACGATCCAGTTGCATAGCCAAGAATATTACCAACAGCCATAAAAAGAGAGAAGTAGCCATTGGCTACTCTGGTTCTGCGGTTGTCATTCTCTGAAAAGAAAAAATTGGGCAAGAATTAATGCAGCAGTAGAACGTGATGTCATCAGATGACTCAACAAAGCTACACCGAAAAAAATAAAAAATACGTTCTCAGGAAGAGGCAGGATGAGCTACCAACCAGATAAAGCGTTTTAAGTAACCAGTATTTGATATGTTCAACCATAGATAATGTACAGTGATTGTAAAACTAAGAAAAACGTGGGAAACCAACCGGAAATACCAAGAAAATGCAAGAGCCACATGCATCAAATCTAACTCTAGCTAAACAAAACAGAGATACTCACATGTCTTGCAGTATTGAGCTAATGTTTATCCAAAATATCAAATATGCAGAAATCATAAAAGAAATCCCATCCAGTAAAGTGTCATATTTCTAACAAAGTGAAGTACAAGATTAACTTCACTAAAATTAACAGAGGAACAGAGTGTTGACATCCTAACAACTTTATTCATCTCTCAATTCCAATATCTCCAGATCACTACCTCAAACCATGTTCTTCCTCAGCTTAAAGTTCCAGATTTTCAAAAGCAATCACAATGCCTTTACTCAATCCAAAATTCAATTCACAACAAGAAAAGAGAATAAAAAATTCTGTGACTCAATGATTAACCACAGACAAGATTAAAAGAATAGCCCTTTTGATAGTTAGAGGACGTGTGAATTTCAAAGCTTCTAAAGATGACTAATACAAACCCAAACTGACTTATTAGACTAAATGATATTGAAAATTAATTATAAAATAATTAGCTGTGTACAGAATCAAGAATGAGTGCATTTTCATGTTTTGCATGTGAGTGTACACGAGAATCCCCAAATTCACGAGCTTTGAACAATAAAAATATGAAAATTGAATACCCAATCAAGAGGCAAAGGTAAGAATTTACCAGTAAGATCGGCGAGTAGAGCTCTACAAGGACCCTGAGTCATGTTATTAGCAACATCAAGAATCCAAAACCCTAAAACGAAAGCAACAATGGCTCTCGGCTTTATCTTCCCTTCTCTATCCCCAAGTGCCCATCCAATATCCGCGGCATGGCCGATAATCAGAACAGAGATAGCGATCGCCACAGCTCCGGCGATAATAAAGGGTCTCCGACGACCGTACCTGCTAGTACACCTATCGCTACTGTGTCCAACAAGCGGTTGGACGAACAAACCAGAGAGAGGTCCACAAAGCCAAATAATACTGGCCCAAGCGTGGGGAATCCCAAGCTCCTGAACGTAAGGAGTGAGGAGAGAAAGCTGAAGCGCCCAACCGAATTGGATTCCGCAAGCGACGGAAGCTACACGGAGAAGCACACGCTTCGACACTTTCGATCGAGTCACCACAGGACGAGAAGAACTAGGTTGTTGACGGTTACGAGTGGCTCGGTGGTGACGATCTTGATCGGAAGTAGCCATCTCTCTTCACCGTCTGTACAGTAAGTTCGTGGCTTTCAGAGAGAGAGAGTAAAGCGAAAGTGGAGAAAAAGGTGGCGAAGAAGATCCGTTGTTGTAAGACTACCATTGGACTAATGGTTTGCTGTTTCAGAATCTACTTTTACAAAATTCAGTGCGCTTTTTTAATATTTATAAATTTATTGGGGCCAATTTGTAAATTATAAAAAGTTGGCACGTAAAAAGAGGACATTCTGTGAGGTTTGTTTCTGTAATGGATAAAATACAATTTTTTACTTACGTAAGCTGAAAGAGAGACGTTAGTGTATTATTCAATTTTTTTTTAAAATGTTATATTTATAGTTGTAATAATTGAGTATAGTTATTATAAACAAAGAAGAGACCGGAGTAATATAGTGCTAGAAAGAATTATATCGCTTTTGGAGAAGTGTGTATCACAAGGAACGATTTTGTTATTAATATAAACGAAAAATAATGCATAAAGACAGTGCATCCCATCAAAATTTATCCAACATATCGTGACTTAATCTATGTGCCTTTGATTTGACTTATTTCTTCATATTTAGCCAAGTAAACTACTCTTGTAAATATGTAGAATTCACTAATAAACTTACAGCTCAAGCAATAATTAATAAGGGTCCACACAAGTACGTCATGATTCATGTCTATTACATCACGACTTGAACGTATCACGCGAGGCTGACAAATTTTCTAAAGTTATAAAACCTTATTCTTAAATTATATTTTAGTCTTCTTATTATTACAGACATTTCTATTATAAACATTTGGCCATGACCCCACGATCTATTAAACACATTTGGAAAAAAACCGTCATGTTGCAATCCACGCCCACTTCAATTTAATTTTAATAACTTCCAAATCCGTCTCTTCTTTACGCATCTTTGTCGTTTGCACAACTTACTTTCCTTTCTCTACATTACCTATATATTGTGTTGATGACAAATTTATTACTGACAGATAAAACATCACACAATGACAATAAAAAGAGTGAATTGTATGAATTCGGAGACAGCATTCGCAATCAAATGGAGAATTCATCGAGCTTATCCTCAAAGATGAATCTGTAAGTAACAAACATATTAGTTATCTGTTAAGTTCTAAATATATTAGTTTCATTTTCTTAAGATTACTACTGATGTAACAATGTTTTTCTTATTTGCAAGGGATATAAAATTGGAGCAGACAATACATTTGCTGGTGATCTTAAAACCAAAGTGTTAGTTGGTAAGTTTTGTTTCAAACTAATTTATTGTTTTAAAGGTTTGGCAAAACATATAATCTTATATTAGTGAATTATTTTGTGACAGATATTCCCAGTCAAGTGGTTACTATTGGCGAGATGCAGATTCTAAATATTCACAGAAATAAAACCAAGAAGATTGATTTTCTTATGAAAGACAATCGGTAAGTGTAAATTCCAAAAATTTACCAGTTGTGTTTTACTTATGCATTTAATTATTGCTCACTCGATCTTA
>OVAX01000719.1:0-66997 GCA_900406405.1 Lepidium africanum | reverse complement strand
TTCCATTTTGGTGAAAGATCCTTTTTGTACATGGAGCCTTTAAACCTTCCAATCAACTATCGCCACATCAGCTACACTTGAACCAAAGACTTGGTTTACTCTTTTCTTTCACCTTCATAAGGATAGTCACGTGTTCTTCAAGATCTCTTTTGTTGAATCCACATCAACTCTATTTCAACCAAAAGCACAGCCCACTCAATTGCTCATGCTATGTCACCCAATTATGTCACTCACATGTTCTTTCACATATATGGTCCTTTACCTTCACCTGGTTTCCTACCTTGTAACTATATTATGTTGAAAGATCACACTACTTCCTATTGATTCCTGCAGGATACGCAGAAAAAAATAGAGGAATGAACTTCTTTTTCAGCAATTTGGTATAATTTATAAAATGCTTCCTGTTTTGTTTCGTCAAGGATCATGCCTTTTTAAGACAAAGTTGATCTTTTCGATTATTTCATCTTTTTTTTTTTTTTATGTATGCTTGCTTTGAGATGTTCAGCATCTGTGTGCAGAAGTTTAGAGCTTTCAATTGGTAAACGAGTGATTTGGATGGTGTTTAACTATTTATGTATGTTTTTACATTGTGAATTTCAGTTTCTTGAAATCATGTAAAATTTGCATTTATATTTTTGCATCACTGCATCTTGCATGTTCAGCTTATGGAAACAATTTTATTAGCTGAAATATTCATGTGAAAGCTAGATGTTCTCATTGAAAGCTTCGCAAAAGATTATAACAACCATTGCTCATCACCATGAGCACTCAGTCTACTCTTTGATTTTATTTCTCTCTTTTCCAGTGAGTATCAAGCAGTTAATTTTTGACTCTTTACTTCACTCATGTATGTAAGTATCAAGTAGTCTTCTTTTTGACTTTTTACTTCATACCATGGCTAAACCACTCAGCAACACGTTTGCATAAGCTCACCATTTTTGTTAAGTGATCAGACTTCAAGAGTCCTTTATAAAGTACACATTTTTCTTTTGAACCATTTGAACCAAAGTTTCAAGTATGTATCAAAGCTATTGGTATGGTGGAAAAATATGCATCTTATAAAGCTCTAAATCCCATCACACTTAAGCAATTTACCATTTCAGAAAAAACAAAAATGAGTTTCTTACTTTTATTATTGACTTTTGAGATGGCTAAACCTCTCATGCCGTACATTGATTGAACACACAAATCAAAGATTAAGTAGAAGCTTTAGACATTAGTTGACTCTCAAATACTATGAACAAGAGCATTAGTTTTATGATTTAAAGATCTCTGAATTACATAGAGGGGAAAAATAGTGAATAAAAGATTTCAACCTAAGAAAGTCTGCCTGATAAGGTTGGAAAGCCATTCACTCTTCTGGATCCAACATGATCTTCATTACGTCAGTACAGTCCGTAGCTATCTCCACTTCTAAAATTTGGATAGATACCAAGGATTCTATGGCCCAAAGTAGAGCTTCCACCTCCGAGTGTAGTGCTGAGAGGCTCCTCCCAACTCTAGGTGCTCCTATACACCCAGTGACAGAGTCAGGAAAACATACCCATCCAAATTATGAATGAAGGTCTAAACTTTTCCATAATCCATCTACAAAACATTTGTACCTCGTAAAGCTTGGGTTACTAATTGACTCGATTTGGCTAATTGTACAAACTTGATGCCTAGCATTGTACCACTCTGAAGCATCTAGATCCACTTGGGTTATCAAATCATAGGGATCCTCGCTAGTGCTTGAAAAGCAATAGTCAGTTCTTGTTTTCAAGATATGCCAAATTAGCCATGGGAAATTTTGATATCCACTGAATCTGTAATACACCAAAATAGATAATCAAGGTTATACCATATATAGTTCCCCGAGAAAATATCTACACACGAGAGTGCCTAAGTTTAAACCGCAGGGGGATACTGAAACATGGTATGGTTAATAGTCTCCTCCTCTGCCCCACATATACTACATTTAGAATCGTAATTGATTCCTCGATTAATTAGGTTATGCTTGACTGCATTATAATGCTTGCCGCATAAAGTGTCTAATTTTATTTGGACAGTCAATCTTCCAAATTTTAGATTGTAATGCCATGAAATTTAGGCCTCTTTTCCGACCTCAAGCAAAGAGTTAGTATTCTCGGTAGTATACTCAGATTTTACTATATAATGACCGGTCTTTGTGTAATGCCAACCACAGTAATCTGGTTTTACCCTTCATGGTATAACATCCCATGATTAACTGAACATCGGTTGGGATAAAGTAATGTCGTAATAAAATCTCACACCAAGATCTGGTATGAGAATCAATAAATTGGTCAATACTAACGTCCGAGTAGATGTTCAGATCTATACCTATCGCCACTCTTGGGTGAACATCAGGAATCCATGACACTCTCTTGGTGTTGTAAACTCTTTTTATTTCAATTGAAGACTTTTGAACAATAAAAAAAATTCTGAATGGTATTTTAAAACTTAGAAAAAATTAAAAGAAAGGGTTCTGGCCTTGTGATTATAGCAACTTCTTAATTGCAAATGACAAACATAGTACTTTGAAACAATTCAAGGGAAATCATTCATTATTAAGAAAATGCATAATCACATTCATAACTACTAATATAATGGTTTCCACCATCATAATTACATTATTCTTTTTTTTCGTCTGCCTCCTCAACAACTTTTTGAATGTTCAGATGGTGGATTTGGGTAAGTTTCCGTTGGTGGCTCAATATCAACGGTGACTTTGTATCAAAAGTGTCTCCTTTGATTAACGTCTCTTGTCTTCTTCAACCGACTTGAGGACGCCTAGTTTGAATTGGTTTAGGGTCTGTTGCAGAGGTCTCACAATGGAATTTGGAGTTATGCTGCTGTGACAGTTTGGGTCTGGTATATGCACTCGGTTTACGAGTTGATTACAAGAATTGACTTTTTGTTGAAGTCTCAATTTTGAAGCTTCAATATGCAGTGATTCTTTAGTGGTCCTTTCTTGCCGTTTGCTTTGCGGTAAATCTCCTTAACTTCAACAACAATGCTTAATGCTCATTGATCATGGTATGCTCAAACATTTATGTGTTAGTGTTAAAGCTCTAGTTAGAAAAAATAAATTGATTAGTTTGGTAATAATTGGCGGGTTAAGAGACTTTCCTTCATGTAGCCTTCTTCTTTGCTCCCGCTTCCTCTAAATTTCAAAAATAGAAGCTTGCTAAGATGTAAGGAGTGTACTACAGACTGGACAAGAGGGTGAAGAGAAAAGCATCCAATGCATAATATGAGACAAGAAGAGCATAGAGATAGAAGGCTCACTTTCCTTAGGAATAAAGGCAAACCTAACTTAAGAATGAGCAATCAAAGAAGATATGATCCTTAGTTTTATTGTGGTGCCTATAGATGATACATATAGGATCAGTGCGTTTAAACCAAGACTACATTCCATCCTTAGTAAGGTTATGATTGAGAGTGAATAATCTAGAACAAAACACATGCTTTGGGATTATGTGCATGTGCTAAATTGATGAAAACCATGGGACTAGTGAGCTTCGAGGCTTGATAAAATATGCAACATCTTGCACGTTGAATGGGGAGGCAAAACCTGTCGAGGGAGAGATCCAAGAACTGGTGTACGTGTCGTCCATCTTTGGATCGTGATATTAGAAAGAGATCAAAGCAAGCTCATTCTACGAACGGGGCTGGAGAATGAGTCAATTACCGTCATGATAACCACTCATTTTTACCACTGTTTGGGCATCATGTTAGGTCTCTAATCTGCATCATGTGTATATAATCGAGTCCAATTTAGCATAAAACATGCAATTTGGAGTCGTGTCTTGGTTTTGTCACAACTTAAGAGGTTTTTAGACTTTTTTTAAAAAAAATGATAAGTTTTGGGGCTTTTTCAAGATAAGAAATTTTGAAGTAGTATTATGACGTTGAAGAGCAAAGATTTCATCCATTCCACAGAGAATCTGCCCTTCCAGTTTTGACAGACCAGATGTTCAAGAACTTTTCCATTCTATGAAAGTCTTCGTGTGAACAAAATTTGATGCAATTTGGACACAAGATAACCACAATATTTAGCTTTTATTTTGTGATAATTTGAAGGCATATAGACAAAAAGTTAGGAAGACAAGAGAAATTTTACTTAAGATAGGTCATTCTAGTGCAAAGATTACATGAATGAGTAAATTAAAGAATTTGTGCATCAGATCGAGTAATCTACAATATGAGATTGGTCGTTAGAATTTTCCCTAGGCCACACACAAAAATCAATTTAAAAGGCCACACTTAAAAAAAATTATACCTCTTTTGTCGATCAATTCGAGACTCTTGAATCTCAGTTCAACTACTTTAAGGTGTACCAATCAATAGGGCTCATAAGATTACCTACAGCGTAATCAAGGAGATTAAGTTCACCAAATATCTTGCTTTTGATGGTTAGGCCGGGTTAAAGTTCTCTATCAATGAGGATTGAATACCATCATCTATATGTTGAGTGCTTTTTACTTTTTCATAAATACCTTAACATATCTTCCGTTTTTATGTGTCAAAACTTTCTTCTGCCTTTCAGACAAATATTGAATCAACTTAGGTGACAAAAAAAAATTGTTTTTGGTTTTTTTTATTATCTAAACATTAACATTTTTATTTATTTTTAAAAAATATTTTTAACAACTAATATTAACATGTTTTCTTTAAATATGAACATTGGAAATGCGAACAAAAATAAAGTTAGTTGATAAAATATTTCAGTTAATTAAGATTTTGAGATTAACATGTCTTTATCAACTTAGATTATGGTTTGTCTATTCTCACTTTTCCTAAAATTTTAGAAAAAATGTAATCTCTATGAGTATAGATTGTAAGAGTTGTTCATTATTCAAAAAGTATTATCAATAAGAAAAGCAAAAAAAAGAAAGAAAGATTGTTTACTCAAAACTCAAAGCATTTTCAAAGAGTTTTGGTGTTCTTCTAATTCATGTAGTCCTTCTCAAATATATTTGAATCATTTTTAGAAAAACATTACATTGTGATCCGAGAACTTGATTATATGAATCTGGTGAATGATCTTTTAGGAAAAAATTTCATATTAGAGTTTAATTTTTCATTAATAGAAGAGAAAATAAGGTAAATATATAAACAAAAATTTAATTATGAAACTAACTAATTAATTGACATAATTAGGAATATTATTATGACAAATTCTTCATTGGATGAAAATGCCCCTACAAATATGAGCAGAAGGAATGTCGCAGACAATAATTGCATAAACATATTTCTCTCACACAAATCACTACAAATCATATCCTTCGCACTTCATTAAATGGTAAAGATTTGTGCATGAACCAATTATATCCTAGTCCGGCAACAGAGATGAAGAAATAAAACAAATAATAAATCAATAATGGAAGAAAAAGAGATTTCATGTTATATTTTCACCTATAGACAATCAGAATAAGTAAAATGTACTCTCTCTATTTTATAATATAAGTTGTTTTAGATTATTTTATTTGTTTCAAAATATAAGTTGTTTTGTTAAACCAAAGCAAAAAGTTAATTAAAAGTTAAAATAAATTTAATTCTTCATATTTCTTATCATTTTTTATTTTCTTTTAAACCACTTTTCCTTACTTTTCTTAATTAAATACTTATATAAAATGATAATTTTTCTAGAAAATATAAAAAGTAAAAAAATTCTTAATCTATGTACATTTAAACAAAACAACTTATATTACGAAACAGAATGAGTATTTGTTAATCAAAAGGCACAATAAAAGTTAATGCATTTGATATTGGAAATCTTATTTAATAAATATCTAAGAGATTTTGTACAGCGTAACACAAATACAAACATATATTTGAATAGAACAAACTATGGAGCTTGCGTAGAGACAACACAATAATAAGCAATCAAATTTAAGAAAAAAAATTAAAAATTAAAGAAAATTATATGATATTGTAAAATTTATTTGCTAATGAAGACTGGCTCTATGTGGATAAGGACACAATAAGAAACTCTTCTCTCGTTGGATTAGTACACTTAAACAACAATGTGAAAGTCAAATGATTAAGATAATTTTAGTATGTAAAAGGAAAGTTAAGGGATATGGTGTATACCACAAGTACAAACATATATTTAAATGCAACAAAAATATGGTGAGACAAAATCATAAGCATGTGTCTAATGATAATAAGGATGTGCATAAAGTTACAAAATTGATAGAATTATACAAGAATATAAACTTATATGCTAATGATAATATTATCAGCTTATAGGAACCTTATCTGATAAACTTCACAATGCAAAACAAACATATATTTGAATGAAAAAACCTATGAAACAAATAGAATGAAGGGTGGCTCTATGAGAATAGGGACAAAGGAAGTAGAAAAATTAAACAAAAGAAGAAGATACCCTCCTCATTAATGGTTAAAAGCCCACTAAACATTTATTCTAAGAAAAATTGAGAGAAATATAGGAGAAATTTGACGCCTTAAAAATTTGTAGAGAGCTTTATTTTATTTTTTTTGATAAAATTTTAAAGAGAGCATTTTTTGGTGTAAAAAATGTAATATGAGCGTCAAACATCTGACCGCTGCGATGCTATGTGAGCTTATTAGACAAGAAGATGACTTTAATATGCACAAGTAATAATATTGGGAGAAAATCTATATATACTAAAAATACCTATTTGTGGCTTCCTAGGCCATCCACATCAACAATTTTCTTACACTCCTAATATTGCGGCACATCAACATAGATCCGCTTCATGCTCTCTAAAACTCTTGATAAAAAAATTTCATATATTTTTCTCTCATCAATCGTTTTATTAATTGTCAGCTTGTCATTCCTGTATTGACATTACATCGATTTATATTATTACTTTCCCAAGCTTTTTTCATTCTCGTCTTCACACATGGTAATCAACAGCAGATTCCAAGATGACTAGAGGTTGTGGACATGCTAATCTAACATGGGTCGATGTTGACAAAGAGGAGTTGCGTCTCCCTATTGGTATTTGTATTAAACGGAAAGATTTCACCGCGAATCTAACCATTTACTTTTTCCCGATGGTGGGGTTGCCGATATGGCTCCAAAAAATACCGTTGATTGTCTTCATCAACCCAAAATCTGGGTGTCATCACGGACCTGAACTTAAAGGGAGGTTTCAAACAAGTTTTGTTTTTACTTGATACAAACTCTTAAAATTTTCAATTTAAATTACTTACCAAGAAAAAAAAAACTTCAATCTAAATTTTTAATATTCGAGCTTCGTGATAACTCTAACTTATATATACTTTAGTGTGTGTTTTTGTTCTGATTGAGTTAATCTAAAGTTATTGAATTCAGATTTAGGGTGTTATTCTTATGTAAATAGATGTATTTGATCTCATGGAAGTCATGTTCAATACGGGTGGCGTGTTTGGAAAGAGTGGCAGCGAAAATAGATATGTGTGCAAAAGTTCTCAATATCTTGGTGATGGTTATAGAAATTATGGTGAGTAAGCACATTATTTCTCAATATCATGAAACTTTATTTTTTTCACCAATTAGAATGTTAATAAAACTGGTTCGATAGGTTACAGGTGGTGATGGTACTGTTGGTTGGGTTCTTCGATGGTATTATTCCTCTCTGTACATGGAATGATCTCTGAAAGACTTTTGGTTGAGCAAGAATTTTTGTTCACTCATATTACTTTTAGTATATATAGATTTGTTCCTTATGTTATTCTATTCACGGTAGTTCGTTTTGTTTACCATGGTAAAAATCTTATTTTCCTGTACTATATAGCTTTCATTCTATTTGTTGTGTTCACAAAATGTGTTTTAATTAAATGATCTTGCAGCTGGAAGATTGTAGTCTCAATGTCATTTGGAGAAGGTTTGGATCGTACGTTAAAGGCCATTGAGAAAACGAACATGTTTGGAGAAAGTTTGGATCATACTTGTACGTTAGTCTCAATGTCATTTAAAGAAGGTTTGGATCATTTGAACATGTGTTTCTCGATACATTTGGAAGGAAAGACAACATGAAGAATAACACAGTTCTTACTTCCAACAGTGCAGGTATTTAAGAATGACCCAACCTCCTTAGTCCTTAACTGACCTCTAACTCATAACAGTTTTGATTATTTTCCGTGTCAAATCCTTCTACCTTCCCTTTGTGATCCCACCACTTTATCATATTTATTACATCTTTAAAACTCATTTTAATTACCAAAATTTTTCCTTAACCTTTCTACTTCTCCCACTATACTTCCCACTTTCTCACATTAAGTTCGAATTTAAATCTACTAACCAATTTGATATTATATATCTAGGAATTATTTACTAGGTGTTGAGGCCAAGGTTGCTGTTGTTAATGCTCATTATTGTCTAATAGTTTATATTTATTTTTATGGTGGATACATCCATGTTCCACCTGTTCCCCATTATTAATGAAAATAGATGTTTTGTATAAGTTTTGTTAATAATATGTTTGACTCTGAAATCAGTTACAAGCTTCTAATATGATATTCTCGTTACTTATTTTTTGTTTTACGATCATATTAGTTACATATATCGAGAAAAATGACAAAACTAATTAAATTTTAAGTTAATTAAAAGACTCTGAAATTCATAATATACAAGATATTAATGCTAATAATTTCAGTATTTGAAATAACATGTGTATATAGGTTATGTATATTTGAACGAAAAATCGGGCGTAACCTGATATAACCCCTAATCGCTCATAAAAATTGGTGATTAGTTACACCTACAAAATGGAACTATACAACGTCCCACTTCTTGATTGTCGACTCGCAAGGGAGACTTCATACATTCTTGATTAAGTTAATAGAATACAAATCAGTTGACCCTCCGAAAATAAGATAACATCAATATTACATGATAACATAAAAAAGATCTAAAAATGATGAAATTTCCAGAGATGCTTGTGAATAGAATTGAAGATACAAATTTAGCACATAACAAAATAATAAGAATAATATTTGGAAAAAGGAAATGGAAGAGGACAAAATAATAAGATGGAAAAGGAAAATAAAAATCTATATGATCAGAAAAATATTTGGTAATATTTGATGGGAATAAAAAATTTATATGACAAAATAAAAGTTTCATATGCTAAAATTTCTATTTAGTGAGAAAATCGCAGATAGCAGAAGCGATAATCCACTAAAACTAAATGGGAATGCTACAAGAATTTTTGGTGGGGACAAAGCAACCCACAACCTATCAAGACTCCCAAAATTTATCAAATAACAGAAACATTAAATGCAAAGATTTTGAATAAAAAACAAATCTAACATAAAGGAAAAATATCCAGTTCAAAAGAAGAAGAAAACCCCAACTCGCAAAATATGAGGATTTTGAATTGTCTAAACGAGCGAAAATAGATAGTTTTCACGGGCAAAGAGTGCAATATAAAGGATCAAAATTTATAATGAAGAAAATCAACGATGGAGATAAACATATTATACAGATGCACATACCTTTTTCGAAGAAGACACTCCAAGATTTGAAATGTCGACCGGCCGATGAAAGTGGTTCTCAAATTGGAAAGACATGTGAATATGAAGTGGAATCGATGGAAAGAAAAACATAATCGATTTTTGAAAAGAACAGTCAAAAGAAGATAAGAATAAATGAGAGGAAAAAAAAACAGATGTGGAAGACGAACAACGCAATTAGTCGCTTTTAAATCTATAAAAATTTGAAAAGACACCAAACTCAAAAAACTGATGATAGATGTTTTTTTCATACGCTTCCTGACAAATAAATGATGAGGCATGTATTATGCAATACATGCATGAATAAGAGAATAAGAGCATTATGGTCATAACACTCGCTACAAATACCTACAATGTGTATGAAAGAAAAAGAGCTAATTCTGAACAATTCTATACTTATACCCCCGAATTTCACTTACTATAATTATGTGTGCTTCATATATACACACACATATATATATATATATTAACAAAAATTATTTTCTTATTATAAACCACATTTTATTTGTTTGTGTCTCAAGCCTCCAATAAGCTGAACGAGACACTAGTCTTAGTTTAAGTAGACGAGAGAATACCCATAGAAATCTACTCAATTGACTGAGTTGCTAGAACACTTTTCGAATGAGGTATATAGCCTTTATTCAAACGACCCTCTTTTTCACTCCTACATATCATTCAGTCAACTGGTTCAGATGATTCAATTTTATTGAACATTGTCATTTAAATATTTCAAAAAATTTGATATACATTATTTTAAAACTAAAATTACATATAACTAAATTAAATATATATTTGGTTTTTCAACGGGGAAATAATACTTTACGACTTTTTTTTTACATGTTTACAAAAGTACAAAAATTGATACCTGACATATTGTAGATTCTCAAATAGAATCGCTTAAATTTTCTTGGTTCAAGTTTATAACGCTTATTTTTATATCTCTTTGTTTCCATTCGTGCAATCGAATGGACATGTATGTATGTGGGTAGAAAACATAATATACCTTTTCAAACTTAACATTTTTAGTAAAATTTAATTGTTTATTTTTATAAATTTTCTATTCTATCCATTCGTGTAAAAAAGATGGACGTACATATTGTACCTAGGTCTATACGGTATCCCACATGCCATTTAGGAAAATAAGATAACTTTTATCTATATCTAAGTACCATTTATTGTGGTTTTTAGATATAACCGCTTTCATAATCAAATCTTACCTCTTTTTTGAAAAAATATTATATCTGTTTGTGAAAAAGGTGGTTAATGCACGTGTCATACATATATTGATACTTGACATTTTGTAGATTCCTATATATAACCGCTCAATTTTTCTTAGTTTAAGTTTATCCGCTTATTATTATTTTTTTTTGTTTCTATCAGACAATCAGATACACAAAACATATTATACAAACATAACTGTTTTTTAGTCAAATTTAATTGTTTTCTTTATATAAATTTTCTATTCTATCCATTCATGCAAAAAAGATAGACGTATATAGTGTACATAGGTATGTACGGTATCCCACGTGTCCTATTAAATTTTTTTTTTATCATTTAAGGAAATAATCTAGCTTTTACCTATATCCAAATCGCATTTATTGTAATTTTTAGAAATATTTGTTTTTATAATCAAATCTTACCGCCTGTGTAGAAAAAAAATTATATCTGTTTGTGAAAAAAAAATGGTTGATGCATGTGTCTTACATATATATATATATATATATGTATTTTGATAATATGTCTTACATATATTGATACCTGATATTTTGTAGCTTTCCAAATATAACCACTCAATTTTTCTTGGATCAAATTTATAAATTTGTTAACTGGAGACATATATTGTATGTTTGACGGTGTAGTACATACTATACCTTTTCAAATATAACGGTTTTTTGGAATCAAATTTAACTGTTTATATTATTTTTCCTATCTATCCATCCATGCAAAAAGATGGATGTATATTCCGTATCTACAATAGTACAAGATGTGGCATGTCCTTCTAAATTTTTTTTGAAGGAAATAATGTATACTATTATAAATGTCTATAGCCATTTTCAAAGAAATTTTTATATTTCCCAAGCTAAAAAAATACTAGACCCGTATATATTCGTGCCCATGTATTTGTGTGAACATTTGGTAAAATATTGAACACATTAGAAAGATTCCATTTATTCGATAAGATCTAGGAGCAGAAAGATCCATAAAACACTGAAACGGCTGCAACTTTTTTATTTATTTACTTTTTTTTTGTCAATACTGTACCACAACTGGTCGGTCCATTAATCAAATTTCTGCATAATACAGGCATCGGAATTTGATCCTTGGATATACAAGTGTGCCTGCCTTTAATGGACTTACCGTCTACCACTAGGCTAAATGCCTTTTTATTTGTAAAGTGAAATCGTACTTTTTAACTAGTTTCTTGTTCTAATATTCATTTTGGTTGATGGTATATGAAATTATGCCCTAAAAGAAGCAGCCGTTAAAGAAAACCAAACAAAAAAAAAAGAAAACAAAAAAACAGTCGGACTATGATTCTGATGCAAAATGTAACGTCATTGTGACGCTGATACACAGAGGAATCCACGTCTACTTATGAATCCACGTCCGTTACTTATGTCAAAAAAGAAAAAGAAAAACGATTTTGGAATCTAATCATGGACCAATAAAAAGGTAAGGTGGGTCCCATAGCTATCTTGTCTGGTCAAACGAGAAGCCGCCATGTGGAGACCTCTCTCTCTTTGTTATTAATACAATCAGACAATCAGACATTGACTTTCCCTGGGTCCCACTCTTTCTCTCTCTATAAAGTCTTTAAGACAACGACAATTTTTTACCGAGAGAGACGCGGCTGAAAGTGAAACACTATCTATCTATCTCATCAAACTAGTGAAATTTTTTTGGAAATTAATGATTTTTTTTAGTTTTGTTAAATTTCTGATGGATAATATTTTAGAAATATCAGTGACGTAGTCGTAGTGCATGTTTTAAAATTTCTGTAAAGTATTTTAATGACGGAGAAAAGAATTAAAACAAGTTACAAAAAAGTTGAGAGATTTTTCTTCTCTCTTTTTTTTTTTTTGTTTTTCTTTTCTTTTCTTTTCCTCGAAATTCATTCTCCTTTGACTGTTTCAAATACGTTAAGAACATTTTAAAAATTTGTGTCTTGATTACTGAGCCAAAGAAAATTTGTTTCATAAATGTCATTTTCTTTTTGGGTAAAGAAACTTTCTTCTTTTGCAACTTGAAATTTCGATTTCGAGAAGAGAAACTTCCATTGTTTTGGGTTTGTGAAAGAGGGGTTTTGATCTTTCTGTGTTTGTTTTGCGGTCGTCTCTCCTTTCTCTTGTAAAGAGATGAAAATTCTGGGTTTGTTTTTCTTTCTGTTTGATTTGTTTGTGTTTTCGTTTTCTCGGAAACTATTAAGCGAAAGTGGTTTCCACGACGAAACTGTTTTGCTGAAGCTGAAGAGTAGTTTCTCCGATCCAAATGGAGTTCTCTCTAGCTGGGTTTCCGACAGCTCATCAAACCATTGTTCTTGGTACGGTGTTTCCTGCAACTCCGATTTAAGAGTCGTCTCTTTGATTCTCAGAGGCTGCGATGACCGTGAAGAAGAAGGCACCGGTAGAAGTCTTCATTTCCCAGGTTTATCTTCTTGTTCAAGTAGAAGACTCGGTGGTGAAATCTCTCCTGTTGTTGGAGATCTCTCTGAAATTAGGGTTTTGTCTCTTGCGTTCAATGATCTCAGAGGTGAAATTCCAAAGAAGATTTGGGAATTGGAGAAACTTGAAATTCTCGATCTTCAAGGGATTAGCTTTATCGGTGGAATTGGGGATTTAAACGGAGGGCTTCTAAAGCCAGCTGATGACAACAAGCCTGGGCTTTGGATTTCGAGATTTCCTGCTGATTTTTTGAAAACAACCGAAAGTGTCGGATTTTCAGATGTCTCAAGCAATGTTCGTTTTAGGAAACTCATGAGTGATGACGATGAAGACGTCGGTCCGAGCTCAGCTGATGATCCTCCTGATAAATCCGGATTGTACCCGATTGAGATTGCTTCGATTGTGTCAGCTTCAGTCATCGTCTTTGTGCTTCTAGTTCTCGTTCTCTTGTTCATCTACACGAAGAAATGGAAACGAAATTCCCAGATTCAGGTTGACGAAGTCAAAGAGATCAAAGTGTTTGTGGACATTGGTATTCCTCTGACCTATGAGACCATTGTTAGAGCCACTGGTAACTTCAGCAACTCTAACTGCATTGGTCACGGCGGTTTCGGTTCGACTTATAAAGCCGAAGTCTCTCCAACCAATATTTATGCTGTCAAAAGACTCTCTGTTGGGAGGTTTCAAGGGGATCAACAGTTCCATGCCGAGATCTCGGCTCTTGAAGTGGTTAGGCATCCGAATTTGGTTATGTTAATTGGTTACCACGCGAGCGAGACCGAGATGTTTCTTATCTACAACTACTTATCTGGTGGTAACCTCCAAGATTTCATCAAAGAAAGATCCAAATTAGCTGTCGAATGGAAGATCATTCACAAGATTGCTCTCGATGTAGCGCGTGCTCTTGCCTATCTCCACGAACAGTGTTCTCCTAAAGTCTTGCACAGAGACATCAAACCGAGTAACATACTTTTGGACGACAACTACAACGCTTATCTATCTGATTTCGGTCTCTCAAAACTCTTGGGAAGTTCACAGTCCCATGTCACAACAGGTGTGGCTGGTACATTCGGCTATGTTGCTCCAGAATATGCAATGACATGCCGTGTCTCAGAGAAAGCAGATGTTTACAGTTACGGTATTGTCCTCTTGGAGCTTATATCAGATAAGCGAGCTCTAGATCCTTCTTTCTCATCACATGAGAATGGGTTTAACATTGTGTCATGGGCACATATGATGTTAAGTCAAGGCAAAGCTAAGGAAGTTTTCACCAAGGGTCTATGGGAGAGTGGTCCTCAGGATGATCTGGTCGAGGTTCTGCATTTAGCACTCAAATGCACTGTTGATAGCCTCTCGATAAGACCGACGATGAAACAAGCTTTAAAACTGCTGAAGCGAATCCAGCCTTCTAAATTGTGATACAAACAAAACTAGAAGGCGAACAAGTGTGTTTTAGAGGATTTGTACAGCACCAGACCAGTGCGTAGCCAATAGAATCTTTTCTTCCAATTCTGTTCTTTTAGTTTCAAGAGTAGGGAAGTTATTCATATGTATTACTATAATCACCATATGCATCATCAAAATGTTATTTTCATTCTACTCTCTTAGACTGATATAATTGATGTTTCTCCTGAACTCTCTCTCTCTGTATAGAGTATTAACAATACAAATATAAATTAAAACTGAGAAATTACCAGACTCTTAAAACATCTTCTCTAAACAGGAGTGAGTTTGTTAGAGAGGTTTGGTCTATTATAAGAGATTAGAAGGAGAAGAAGTGTTGACAACAATGTGCCTAAGAGGGTGTTCTACATTCGGACCACCGGCATGTTTAACGAAATCGGCCGGAGACAAGAAATCGCCATGGCAGACACACATGATCCTCACTTCTTCGCCATTGCCGTATCTATACAGAATCCCATCAACTCTCTTCCCATTTGGTCCATCTCCTTTCGTAAACACACATGGCATCTCACTCTTCCCTCTCCCTTGTGGCTCCATCTTCATGTTCATGTCTACAGAACTTAATCTTCTCAACCGATTAGGATTTGTTGTTGCTTCTTGTTGTTGTGTCGTCGATGGTAAGCTTCTTGCTTCGTCACTAGACGCTGAATTCATCAAAATGAATACTCTTTGTCAGTAACATTGGTCCATTAGGACCCATTACCTAAGCAAATGACCTTTCGGGTTCCCAAAAAGGTGAAAACTTTGCATCAAAGGATTAATAAGTTTTCGATGTGGATTTGTAACTAAAGCATGTAGATTTACTTGTATAATTCAATTACAACAACTTTAAAGCTTGTGTTAATAATGATCAGAACAGAGAAATTAGTATCATACCTTTGGTTTCCAACTCAGAGACGCTCGAAGAACTTCCGACGCCTCCTCCTCCGCCTCCGCCTTGTGACTCGGTGGAGCCTTGAAGTGAATCACGAGCAGCACTATGTTGCCGCAATAGTCCGCCTTTGTTAGCCGTCGCCGACCACCGTGGAACTCCTGACGATGGTCTACCTCGTCTTCTCGAACCGGTGGCCGGTTCTTCCGGGTTATTAATATTATTAGCTTCGGTTAATCTATTGTTTCCGGCGGCGGCGCCGCCGCTACGAAGCTTCTCACTTCTCCTTCTCTTGGCCGCCATTCTCCTAAGAGTCTGCATCTGTTTCCTCTTCCTTAACTCCTCCTCTGACTCAGCAGGTAACGACGTCGTTCTCTTCAAACCCATACCTCGTATCGCTTCAGTCGCAGTCCCCGTCGTCGTCGCCGGATGAGGATGATGATCTTCCCGGAAAAGAGGCATCGTCACCACAACGGAGGAAGATCTCACAAGCTTGTTACTCTTATCAACTCCAAATCTTCCACCAAGAGATAAACCCAGATTCAACTCGATCTCTTCCTCTTCTTCTTCATCATCATCTTCACCTTCAACTGAATTAGAGATAAATCTCTGAAGCAGATCTCTTGGAAACACACAACTGTTACTTCTCGCCATATCTTTACTTCTTTCGTTTGCTTCAGCCATTAACAAAAAGAATACTGCTGCTGATGAAACAGTAATCGGAGAACAAAAAAATCAGACTTTGATGCTACTCATTCATATCCAATATATCTGAATAATAAAGACCCCAACTTTTAATTCCTTTCCCTAATACAATTTAACAAAACACGTTCTCTTCCTATTCATTATGTTTCTCATAAATGGAGGAGACAGGAAAAAAAAAAAAAAAAAAAAAAAAAAGAAGTTCAACGGATGAGACAAAGAAAGAACTCAAAAAATTGAGCAGAACACAAGAATATTCAGTAGTTCCATTCACTTCACAACAATACCTATTTAGCTCGTCATTAGCAAAAGTACAAATCAAATCCCCTTTTTTTTTCATTTTTATTTGATACATTTTTCACCAAAAATAGAAACTCTACTTATTTTTTTCATATTTGATATTTTTCTAATTACATACTTCCTTATAATAAAACTTCAAAATAGTTTATAACTATTTTCTTTAATTTTAGATTAATATTTGTATTATTAGTTTAGGTTGTTGAGGAATATAAAAAAAAAAAAAAAATGTTGGGCACGTAGAAGAAAAGAAAGCGACGAGAATAGCCAATGTGTGAAAAGTAGAGAAGAACAGAGAGAGAGAAAGAAAAAGGCCAAGTGGCAATTAGATGAATCCTGGAGTCGACACGTTTCGTACGGCTTTATTATATTTTTATTTTCTTTCGTTTTTGTCCCCTCACTTTTTCTCCTATTATTGCTCTTTCTTCTAGTTTCTATTTTTCTAGAAATTTAATTTTAAATGATTTATTATTCGCTGGCTACTTACGTGTTCTTATCCGCGTTAATATCGGAGAAGGTGACATATGTCGTCTTATAGAGTTATGGGCACGTGTTGTTTTCTTCGTTTAGACAGAGGAATGGCTAAGGTTTACTTTTATTTTTGCTCAAAGCTTTTGTTTTCGGGTCCTACAATTGTATATAACACATTCCCATAATTTGTACTGCTGGTAAATTATAAATAAATTTTATTTTAGGTTATAATGTAGGTCTTGCAAATCTGAAATTTTTTTTTATAATAATTTAGTGTAAATATAATGTAAATCCACGCGAGTTTCTAAAAAAAATTTTGACTATATACCCACAACTTTTTCAAAAATTAGGTGAATAATTTACCATAATGCCCCTATTATATATTTGCATAATTATCTTTACCTATTCTTCTCATCCTATTGTGTCTCGTTGATGTGAACAAGCTGAAACTTCATGAGAATGATTTCAATTCCATGATGCAGATAACGATTGGATTCAATTTTAAAGATTGATATTTGAACGAGTAAAAGAAAATGAGACACACAAGTATAGAGTTCCCTACAATTGTACGTACATATCTCTTCTAGTTTTGATACCAGGAAATTCACTAATCACTTTGTTTCTCTTTACATGTTACAAAAGTTTAACAACAATGGCGAACGCTTCAAAGATGAAAAAGACGATCGAATATATCAGATTGAAAAAAAAACTAACTAAATCTGTTAGGCCTTTAACGATCTCAACCTTTTGTATTAGTTGGCTTCTTCTTTTTACTAGCAAGCCCAACTTGATTAGTGACCCAATTTCATCCTGAATTGATTAAATGGACCAAGTGAAAAATAATTGGCCCAATATGATAAGCTTATCTGATTTGTAAGTCATCTCACAATCTCCACATGAGTTACGAATCTTCTACTTCCTGTCTGATGACAGCTGTTTCTGCTCCGCCCGAGCTCGGAATCCGTTGTTTCAATAACCGAAGACAATTGATTAAGCTCTTCTTGAGCTTCAATTCCACTGATTCACGATTGAAAAACTCATGAATTAGAATTCCTTGATTCTAGTTAAAGAATCTCCTTCGAATTCAATCTATGAGATGAAAATGACACCAACACTTCTGCTTGCACGTAACTCGCAAAGTAAGTGTTAATTTTGTCTCTTTAACACCTGAATAATCGATACTTGAATATTCAGAACCTGCTACTTTGCCAATTATATTAACAATACAACTTCCTGCTTCATCTTCTTCCTTTCAAAAAACTCGAGACGAAGCTGCTCATGAGCGTGGTTAGAACTCTGTCATGTTCAAAGACCTGAGACTGTCTATGAACTTTTCTCCTGGGAGAACCTTTGTTAACATTCAGCGGGATTAACAGAGGTATGTATCTTCAACACTTGGACAAGATTTTTCATTTATTACCTCACGAACATAGTTGTACTTGATCTATACATGTTTTGTTCTTCACTGCATACTCGGTTTCTAGCTAGATGAATTGCACTTTGTGAATCACAATACAACTCCACTGGTCCCTGCTTAAAACCCATTTCTTCACATATGTTTCTCAACCACACTGCTTCTCTACTTGAATCTGATAGAGCTATATATTCAGCCTTTGTGGTAGATAAAGCCACAACCTTTTGTATTCTAGACCTCCAGCTAACTGTGTTTCCACCAACTGTGAATACAAAAATTAATGTAGATCTCCTTTTGTCTAGGTCTGATGCAAAGTCTAAGTCACAAAACCCTCTAACATTAAAATCTGATTGTTTTGTGAACTTTAGACTTATCCCTGATGTTTCTTTTATTACTTCATAACCCATTGCACAGCTAACCAATGACTTTTGCCTGGTTTTGACATGTACCTGCTGATTAAACCTATTGCATGAGCTATATTTAGATGAGTATTAATCATGGCATACATTAAACTGCCAACATCACTTGAATAAGGTACATCTTCCATTTCTTTTGCTTCAAACTGTTCGTGTTTTGTTGTCAGTTTTTGCAGCTTAAAATGTGCTCCATTGGTGTTTGAACTAATTTACAATCCTTTATATTAAATGTTCTTAGGATGTTTTGTAGATAGTCTTTCTATGAAAGAATTAGTGTACATTCCTTTCTATCTCTGATGATGTCCATTCCCAAAATCTTCTTAGATGCCCCTAGGTCTTTTATTTCAAACTCGGAGCTGAGAAGTTTCTTTAACCTTTCAATTTCTGACTTATTCACTGATGCAACTAGCATATCATCCACATAAAGTAGTAAAAAGATCATCTCGTTGGTTTATTCTCTTTTCTGTAAACACACAGATCATAGTTGCTCTTAAAGAACCCTTGACTGATCACAAATGAATCAAATTTATGATTTTATTCCCTATGAGACTACTTTAAACCATAGAGGAACTTTCTTAGTAAGCAAACCTTGTTCTCGTGACCCTTTTTCACATAACCTTCAGGCTGCTCCATGTATATTGTTTCCTTTAAAACTCCATGTAAAAAAGCTGTTTTTACATCTAACTGCTCTAGCTCTATATCTAGGTCTACAACCACTGATAGTAGAATCCTTATTGAGGTATGCTTTACTACTGGTGCGAAGACCTTGTTATATAATCCACTCCTTCCGTCTGTGAGAACCCTTTTGCAACTAACCTTGCTTTGTGTCTTGGTTTTTCGACACCTAGAATCCCTGGTTTCACTTTAAAAATCCATTTGCAACCAATGACTTTCTGACTTTTAGGTATATCTTTTAGATCCCAAGTATGATTCTTTATTAAAGATATCATTTCTTAATCTATACCATCGTTCCAAAGTTCCTTATTCGAACTTCGTTGAGCTTCTTGAAATATGTTTCTTGCCAATAGGTAGCCATATTCACTATTAGCATCTGTTGAATCAATCTGATGTTCTGCATCTGATTGTAACTCAGTTTTTGTACCATTTTCATCATTTGTATCCGAACCTGAAATTGTAATTACTCATGAATCCACTGAGTCTGAAGCACTGTAATTCTAATTCTCTCCATCTGACACTGTAACTATCTTATTCTGAAAATTTTCACCCACTACTTCCTCTAGATCTTCCTTGAAAGACACCTTTTTTCCGTCTTAACCTTTGTAACATTAGATTCCTTCAAATATGTTCCCTTTGGATTTTGATCCTTTAAGAAAGTTAATTCATCAAATACCACATCTTTACTGATTGTTATCTTAAGATCATCCGATAACCATACTCTGTAGGCCTTTGTTCCTTGGCCATAACCCAGAAATACACCTTTTGTAGCCCTTGGACTGATCTTATCCTTAACAGTATGAACATAAGCCATACATCCAATGCTTCTTATATGACTATAATCCAGCTTTTTTCCTGTCCATAACTCTTCTGGGATTTTGAAGTTTACAGACGCTGTGGGTGATCTATTAATCATATACACTGCTGTAGAAGCTGTCTCAACCCAGAATTCTCCACCCAAACCAGAATCTACTAACATACACCTTACTTTGTCCATAATGGTCCTATTCATTCTCTCTGAGATTCCATTATGTTGTGGGGTATAAAGGCATGTTTTATGCCTCTTTATCCCTGAATCCTTGTAAAATTGATCAAGCCTTGCATTACAGAACTCCAAACCATTATTAGTCCTTAAGAATTTAATCCTTTTACCTGTCTGATTCTCCACAAGTGTTTTCCATTCCACAAATTTCTAAAAATAGATCCATGTCTTCTTAGAATAGTCATCAATAAAAGTAATGAAATATTGTGACCCTGCTATGCTCGGTGTAACACTTGGAAAACCCCAAAGATCTGAGTGTATGTAGTCTAGAATCGATTATGTTGTTTTTTAGCCTTCTTGAAACTAAGTTTATGTGATTTTCCAAGTGTGCATGCTTCACAGAAACCCACCGTCTTAATCTATTCCTTCTTAAGATAAACTTTCTTAACTAATGTCTCCATTGATCTTGGTTCATGTGAGCTAATCGTCTATGCCACTTTTATGTAATATCCGATGTTTCTTTTGCCCCATTAGCTTGAGGTTTTCGAACATTCCCTTGAAGAAAGTATAAACCATTGTGATATGCACTAGTCATAATCTCCTTTCCTCTTTTATAGAATGTAACCTTGAAATCCTTTCCGATGTAGTGACAACCAGCTTGTTCTAACTAACCATAGTAAATTAGATTTCTGCTCATTTCTGGCATGTACCTAACATCTCTTAACACCACTTACAAACCATTTGCATTGTTTATAGTAATACTTCTGATTCCTTGAACCTCACAAGAAGTATCCTTTCCCATTAACACTTTGTTTCGTTCCAGTTCTTTGAAGTCTGTGAATATCTCTCTATTAAGTGTTATGTGGTAAGTACATCCAGAATTTATAACCCATTTCTTTGTTATGGCAATCAGACTGGCTACATAAGCTGACGACTCTGGTAAAACCATAATGACATTAGCAGAACTTTGACCTTTTTTATTATCACCATTCTTCTTTCTGTCTGGACGATCCATTTTCCAATGTTTTTCAGATCCACATATCCAACAATCTTTTGAGTTAGAGTTGTTCCTTGATATGCTTATTGATTTACCCTTTCCTTTTGATTTACTTATGCTATTTATGTTGTTACCTTAGTCTGATATTTTCTCAGATCTTCCTCTTGAATCTAAGATCAGATTTTCTGGTGTTGACTTCGATATGTTCGACTATCGCTTCTGTCTTAAGTTAGCTTCCATTCCGTAGGCACCTGTTATAACATTATTCATGGATAGAGTTTCTTTTGCATTACCAAACTGAAGTGTATGAACGAATGGGTCAGACGAAGATGGTAGGCTGTTTAGTAAAGCTACTGTTTGATCCTTATCCTGAGTCGTAACCTTTAAGCTTGCTAGATCTCCTACCAACTTTAAGAAGACATCCAAATTCTCTTATATAGTCTTATCTTCTTCCATTATGTACAGAGTAAATTGCCTCTTTAAATACACTCTATTAGCTTTATTTTTGATCTGGTAATCTCTTTTAAGAGCTTTCCTGCTTAAAGGTTGTTGGTTCATCCATAATCTTCCTTAGAACAGAGTTTGAGAGACACTGACCAAGAAGACTTCTTGCTCTCTTGTCTTTCATTAACCAATCAGGATCTTTAGCACTAGGAACCTTTTTACCCACTTTGATCTCTTTTCTTGATTCTTCATCCATTACAGTTGTTTCCTCGATAACATGTTCTTCCTCATGATTTTCTTCCATAACTGATGGTAACCCCAGAATCTCAAACTGTCCCAAAATTCTGTATTTATACAAACCAAAATCTCCTTTCCCATCAAATTTCTCCACCTCAAACTTTCCTAGAGTTGGTTCCATAGCTAATAGTAAGATGATTCTTTACTTGTAATATGCACTATAACATGTGAAGATAAAGTGATGACTCTTATCCAATCAAATCTTTCTATGAAGTCCTTTTGATGTGAGTCAATAAACTTGAAAAAGTTTCAATAAGAACGAATCAACTCCCTGATTAATCTTGAGATGAAGTTTCTTATAATCTTGCTTGAGATTGCTCTAGATTTTTTTATGAAGTGTGATGTTCCTTCACACCTTCGATGATGTTTATAGAAGAAAATCTCGGAGACGACGAGACTCTAAATTTTACGAGCTTCTGATCAGGTACGATACATTTCTCAAAATCTTTAATCCATCTCCAGCTATGATTTTCTTGCACTTTTGAATCGCGATTACCACAAATCTGGGTGCTCTAATACCACTTGTTGATGCGAATGAGCTGAAACTTCATGAGAATGATCTTAATTCCATGATGTGAATAACGATTGGATTCGATTTTAGAGATTGATATTGAACGAGAGAAAGAAAATGAGACACACAAGTATAGAGTTCCCTACAATTGTAGGTACATCTCTTTTCTGGTTTTGATACTAGGAAATTCACTAATCACTATGTTTCTCTTTACATGTTACAAAAGCTTAACAACAATGGCGAACGCTTCAAAGATGAAGAAGACGATCGAATATATCAGATTGAAAAGAAAGACTAACTAACTGTGTTAGGCCTCTAATGATCTTAACCTTTTGTATTAGTTGGGCTTCTTCTTTTTACTAGCAAGTCCAACTTGATTAGTGACCCAATTCCATCCTGAATTGATTAAATGGACCAAGTGAAAAATAACTGGCCCAATATGACAAGCTTATCTGATTCGTAATTCATCTCACATCCCTCACTAATGTTTTTTCTTTTCTTCATCTTCTCTATCTCTTTTCTTTCTATTCTCTTAGCTATTGATTTTCTTCATCTTATGTTTTTTTCTTCTCTTCATTTAGCGGATAATTAATATTATAACTGTATTTATGGTAGTAGAGCAGTCAGTGTTTGTAGTGATGACAATATCGGTGATAGAACTAAAATCGCAACGAAACTTTCCAAACTTATGAACAAAATCTCTCATGAAACCTGCCCCATGACATATATATATATATATATATATATATATATAAATATAAGTAGCAGATAATAATTGCATTATAAGGTAACATAAAGTATGTTAGTAGTAGATTATAAATATATTAACATGTAACATGTAATAAATGTGTACTCAAGTAAAATATAGGTTTCCAGATAATATATATGCTAGCAAATAATAAACGCATTAACGGATATTATATATATAGGTTAGCAGATAACAAATGTATTAACAGATAATAAATTTAAGTTAGCAGATAATAAATGTTTTTTTTTGTCAAAACAAATAATATTAGAACAAATCATTTGTTGTCTCTTTAGAACTACGGGCGAGAGCATCATCCTTATGATTCAATGATCTTGGGCTTGGGATTACATGAAGAGATATATAGCGAAATAGAGATTTCAACCTAACATAATCTTTTTGGTATTGTTGAAAACCACTATTCAAGTTGCATTATGCTTTTCACCACATATGTGCAGTTTGTCGCAAACTCCACATCTGATATTTGTAGGGATAAAAGAGACTCCATAACCCATAAAAGAGCTTTTACTTCAGTATATAAAGCAGAAAGGCTTCTCCTCACTCTACGTGCTCCCCTACATTCTCCCTCATAAAAATCCGAGAAATAGATCCAGCCTAGACCTAAATGAAAATCTGAACTCTTCTAAGATCCATCAATGAAACACATGTATCATGTGTAACTCTGGTAAGTGGAAGATGGATGCGACCAAATAGGACGCTTTAAGGTTTGTGTCGGTGGAGAAGGTTGTTGTAAGACAGAGGGAGCACTTCTAGCTTTTGTCTATTCAGACACGTCTGCTTGCGCTTGCAAAATTATCTCTCTTGGATCCTTATTAATATTTGAAAAGCAATTATCGTTTTTCGCCTTCCAAATATGCCATATTAACCATGGAAAAATCTTAACATCTATCTTGTCTGGAATTTGCCAAAAAAGATAGTCTAGATTATACCAAATACATTGACCATGGAAAATACCAACAGTCGAGGGAATACTCGAGAGAGCTCAAGTTTGTGTTGCTAGCGGACATTCAAATAAAACATGATTAATTGTTTCCTCATCCAACCACAACGGTTACATTTTATACCACAATGTTTAAGATTCTGTTTGAAGGCAGTACATGTAGATAAAGCTTGCCACATGAAATATTTTATTTTATTGGACAATTAGTCTTCGAAATTTTGGCTTGTAATGCCTTTAAATTTGGCCCAACGTGCCTTACATCTAATAACGAGTTTTGTGTCTCGGTCTGATACCTTGATTTTATTGTGTATCGACCAGTCTTAGCAAAGTACCATCCTCAATAAGCAGGTCTCGATCTACGTGGTATAGCTATCCCCAAGATTAATTGTACATCATTGGGAGAAAAGTATTGACGCAATAATCTCCTGCCATGTTCTGTTTTGTGAATCAATAAATTGATTAACAGTAAGATCTAGATAAGATACTTCGCGAACCATAGTAAGAATTCAAATATGTTCACATGGATATTGATTTTATTATACCTTCCTTTCATAACTTTTGTAAAAAGTGAATATAAAACATAAATGTTTTACGTACGTAAATATATATTATCAGGGAATATAAATATGTTAAGGAATAATAAATGTAATATCGGGTAATATATAAGTTAGCTACTTCCTCTGCTTCATTATAAGTGATGTTTTAGTCAAAAAAAATTGTTTCAATTTAATTGATGTTTTAAGATATTTATGCAAAATTTCTTGTGTTTTTATTGTTTTTGACTCTTTGGATTATGCAGATTGATTTGTGCTTGGTTAGATTATTTTGGAATTAGTGATAAAACATGTTTTATTTAGATCAAATACAAAATTTAAAAATTTCTTAATTAGTGTGAATTAATGGAAAATATCAAATAAAATGAAACAGAATGAGTAGATAATAATTGAGTTACCAAGGTAAATATGTGTTATTGGGATAACAAACAAGAGACAAAACATTAAATGCATGGACAACTCATTAAATGTGTTGTCCCCACATTTAATGCTCTGTCATTCTTTCTCTCATCAGGTTAATGCTGACGATAATAGTTCTATTATTTAACAATATGGTCTCTGATATTTGCTTAATTAAAAAAACTGAATCTATAATTAGTCGATTTCTAATTAGTATATGTATATTCAGCTAATTTACTCTTTCCAAAATATATTGTTATATTTATGATCTTTATACTTCTTCCATTTCATATTATTTGTCATTTTATGATAATTTTTTTGTTTTCATTTTAGTTATCATTCTCCTTTTCCAAATTTCAAGACAAAATTATCTCATTTGCTTCTAATTAAATAAAAAAAATTAAATAGTTTGGAATTCTAATAGTCAAATAAGAGCATAACAGAACATTTACCTATTTTTTCAATATATATATGCAAAACTCTAGAATGACAACTAAAATAAAACGGATGGAGTACTGTTTCTGGCAAACTTTACGTCCAAATATAGTAGGGATATTATATTTACCATCACCTAAAGTTATACTGTTATTTATGAATAAAGATTTATCTTTGCACTTCTATTGAAATTTAAATTTATAAAATACTTTATTTAGTAATCTTTATATATTAAAACAGAATTATTTTAAGACAACAATTTTTGATTTGTGAAAAGCTAACATTTATAAATCTCTTAAACTACTTACAATTGCATGTTGAATAAAATTATTCAACAACCTAACTTATACAATGAAGTGTTTAACAACATGTTGAATGTGATATGGATTCAACCATGTTGAAAATTATAATATATGGCATGTTTTACTTTGATACAAAATTTAACTACAAATATAGTGATATGTGCTGTATAATTACATGGAAGAGAGAGACAAATTAAGTTGATATTAAACTTGTTGAATTACCAAATCAATGTACATTATAAAAATAAAATTATAAATAAGTAAATAAAAAGTTAATAAGTTTACTTTTTAAGCCATATTGGATCGCTAATTTGCTTTCAGTCTAGTGGTTAGGATGATTCAACTAATGACTTCGTATTATGGTTCGATTCTTACCTGTTGCATTATGGTTGCTTAAAAAAGAAATTTTAGGGGTGAGCTTTAGGTTATGGATCGGGCTTTGTCGATCTAAAAAAAATCATATTGAATCAAATCTTTAATAACCAATCATATCTAATGTAAGATTTGATATATTTAAAATAATTATTTTAATTTCTACTTTAATTTATCATATTTTAAATAAATTTTAAAAATTATATAACAAAATTTTTTAACTTTTTTCTACATATGTCATGCTTCAAATTTTTGAAAAAACATTTCTACATATATTTTGCATTAAATTTTTGAAAACAGATATATATATATATATATATATGCATACTAAATAAGAATTATGTATATAGATTATGTTTATAGTATATATAAATATAGCTATCATTATAAACAAAAATAATTATAAGAAAAATTGTAAACGACTATATATATTATAAAAGCTAATATTACATAAAAATATATAGTCTTTAGTTAGTGCATTTGTATTTCTTATATACATATATAATATTTATAATATTAATTTATGAGATTTATGTCATTTTTATGAGCATATATAAATCCTAAAGAATAACATATTACAAATAATTTTATCACGAGAAAGTAATAAAGTAGGAAAAAAATAAGATAACAATAATATTATATAAATAATTTTTTTCTAATTATTAAGCCAAAATATATTAAATAAGATGCGAGTTATAAGAATATAAAATAATTACTGTATAAAAATTTGATATTTATATAATTATGTTTGATATGTAATAATAAAAATAGGAACCATTGATATTTGTTCATTACATGTTATTTGATATCACATGTTATATGATAACAATGGATCATTTAGTAATTCATTTAATAAATAATAAGATCCATGATATTACATGTTATTTGATAATAATATAAGTTATTCAGTATCACAAATCATTTAATAATTATGATTCATTTAATAATTGCATATTTTATTGTTACGATAACTATCTTATAATTTTAAATTTAAATATAAATTTCAGAACATTATTTCGTAATCTAGCACGAGTTAGAATGTAGTTATAGGTATAAATCAAATTTTATCTATCAATATTACATAAAATATAGTTGTGGTATCAAAATTATTTTATAATTGTTGTATCAAATTTATTTTTTATAATGACTATGACTATAATTGATTCTATTTTTTAGTTAACAAAAAAAAATTTGATTGATTTTCAATATTGAATATGTTCACTTAAAACGAATCAACAATATCCAAAAGAAAATCATTGTTGTTTTCGTAGATGATAGAACTCTAGTCGTCACTCACATGGAGAAATCTATACTCCAACGAGTCACTAAAATTCAACCACCTCTTCTTTAATATTTTTGTTCTACTTTCATTAAAGTTCAAAAAAAAAAATTAGTCATTTTTTTTGAGGTCAACTTTACTCTTATAATTGGATCGATAATACCTGATTCATAGCCAAAACTCATATTCTAAAATTCCTATTTTTCCTTCCCTTTGCATTAGGGAGGAATTGAACTCTGGTACATGAGAAAAGCTAAAGTGGTCACTACCACTAGGCCACACGTCCTCGACAAAAAAAATAGTCTTTTTTATATAAATTATTTTAGAAGATTTAATTATTTCCTCTATAATATTTTATTCGTGATTGGTTAAATGCATTTCAATATAAAAATTATATGTGTTCTATTTTGAATAAATAAAATCAATCATTAATAAAAGTACTATAGAGCAGGTAATCTGTTAGAGGTGTAAATTGATTTTGTATCATGAGGCAATATCATTCTTCATTCACTCTAAATTATATAAGCGGTGTTTGCAGTGAATTATGCAGAAATATTGAAGACTGTAAAAATTGGCCAATGTTTGTCTTATATACAGGATTTGGTAGACTTTGAAGTTTCTACTGTTTATTTTTAGTATCATAAGTCGTTAAATTACAAAGATTACTTTTTGGTCTCCACGCTAGAAAGCTCTCCATAAATCACTCCTTTCTAAACCATGTACTACAATTCTTCTTTCTTTCTTTTTTTTTGGAAAAGATCTAATATTGATTTTCTTTTGTTCTTTCAAATGAAATGAATTAAGTTGGAAAAATAATTGAGGTTCCCTAACTCTAGTTTTAATGGGGTTAGGAAAAATAAATGCTACATTTTAGTGTCTCCATATAGTAAAATTGTACTTAATTTATGTCCTAGATCGTAGTCAGGAGGCAGAAAATTTGAATTATATATAAAGTACATTAATGCATGCGTTAGATATATGATTTAAAGTCAGATTACTAGTTAGAGAACCAAAAGAAATTCAACTCTACACTTGATTTAAGCTAGATACTTTACCATAACATTTAGAACCAACCAAGTTGTCCTCTATAATGAAAAGACACCTTTGTTAGCTAGATTTCTCTTTAATCTTAGCTTGCATTCATGTGTTAAGACAAGAACAACAAAATTATGTTGCAATACTCGAGTGTCTCATATTTATGTAGCATGATTTCGACGGTCATTATACAAATAAGAGCCATTTATAGGATATCTAGAAGATATTGTAAATAATATAGTAAATATTACGATAATATTTTAACTAATATTGTATCATTCTAGATTAAGAAATATTTTGGCTATATAAGCATATGTACCATAACGTTAATATTATGAAAGTAAATACAATTCTTCCTATCTATCTCTCTCGTCTCTATTCAACACCATTTTATAAAAAGCTCGACATCTTCCTTATTAGATTTTTGACTATTTTCTTTATAAACCTCGAACAATTTGTTTACTCATCTAAAACGATTTTTCGTGTCGCAGTAAAACTTTATTCCTTTTCACTCTTTGTTTTTTAATTTTATTTGAACGGCTAAATTCATTATATATATATACACACTAATTTCAACATTAGAATGTATTGGAAAAATACCAGATTAGTCATTTTTTTGTTAGTCTAATTACCTCTGATTTGAATTACATATAAAATGAATTTTGGGCATCTGAAATATAAGATCTAAATCCAGATAGCTTACATTTTCAAAGATATCCTAATTATTAAAACTCCATATATCTCTCTAACCTTAAATTCAACGTGATCTTCATGGAATGTACCAGTATTTATATGAAAAAAATATTAGTTATAAAATAAAAAAATGTTATTATCTAATAATTCTAAGCGTTGGTTGGGCACTGGGTAAAGGTAAGGTAGGTGGGTCCGAGAGGGGCCAGCTCAGAGATCTGGGAGGCCTGTAACACCGTGACACGAACTGTCGCGGGAACGTGAAGCATGTTAGAACTCAGACATATTACACGTGTCCTAGTGGGTATGTGGATCCTTGCGTGTCTAACATCCGATCAAACGATTCACTTCTTCTATTATTGTCTATTTCATGACAGAACGTCAATCATGCTTTGTACTATACTGACGATTTCGATAAATTATGTGTAGAGAGTGTATCGTCCAAATTAGAAAGCAAAAGATAATTGAGATTCCATCAAAACCTTAAAATATTCAACTATGGTTACTTTTGGTGACGTAATTCTTGCTAGTGTTAAAGTTATTAGTTCCAAAAGGGAAATTTCCTAAAACATAAGATTATTTCTTTTTCAAAAAAGAAAAGGAAAATAAGCTATTTTTAATGCATTTTACTATGGAAAAAGATAGACAAATGGAAAAAGCGATTGGAATCAAATCTAACAAAATCGTTGACGTGGAGACTAGAGAGAAAGAGATGTGTCGCATTCGCATATTGTTGTTTTCTCTTTACCTAGCAAAATCCTAATTATTCTTTTTACAAACGCTAATTATTTAAATTTATTTTACTTTTGGTGTCTTAACAAAATATAATTTTGAAATGATGCGACATTAGACCAGATTTAGCTCATCTTTTTAGTATTTTCTACAGAGTATTGATTTGCAACGGAACAATCTTTTAGCATATACCTTCACGTATTCGCAATGGGTTTCTTTATTTATATTTTTAACTGAAAATTTGATTTATTTGTTATTTCTTAACGAAAATTATTACAACACGAGACTATAACAAAGAAAGATGAATATTAGAATAAAAAATGTGAAATATGGAGAAGAAAAAAACAAAAGACAGTAGAAAATGTCTCTAGTGAAAGGAAGACAAACCAGAAGAAGAATGATGTTGAGTCCATTAAAAAAAAAGAAGAAAAAAAAACTGAAGAAATAAAGATATTTGTAGTAGTAAAACAATCTCAATTTGCATACTCTTGATATAGTTAAATATTCTAAGGAAAGCTGCAAATTATATTTGTTCTTGTATTGGTGTTTGGAGAGAAGAGTATCAAGCTGCTTGAACCTCAGGGGCTCCTCCTTCACTGTTTTTTTGGCTATGGTCTCCATTTGCATTGCGGTCTCCTCGTCTCTCGGTTCTTCCACCGTTCCTGCGATTTCTGTTGCGTCTGAACTCATCTCCGCCTTCTCCAGAGCCATTTTGAGTCCTGTTTCCACCTTTGGGTTTTCCAGAATTTTTGTTTCCTTCATATTCAACTGCAAGATATCCGGGCATTCAAGAGGAAGTTTCAACCTTGCACTCTAGAATAAACTGATAATTTTAGATTAAAAAGGGTCCAAAGATAGAGAAGCTTGCCTTCCTTTTCCTTCACACGAAGCTTACGGTCTGCAAGCATGAAGGGCGTGTTCTTGGCAGCCTGGAGTTAACAACAGGGTTTGAATCAGAAATTCAGAAGACTGTTAAAGGGGAAACAAGAAACTGGTTTATATAATTACCTGAAGCACGCTCTGGACAGAGGTAGGAGATTCAAAGGCAACGAAACCAAAGCATACTATATTACCCTGAGACTGGACACGTAAGAAAATTGCAGAATTCGCGTTAGGGAAACTTGGAGAGGTGATGAGTACAAATTTGCTAAAAGAAACGAAGGATCAAAGATCAAACCCTGGAGGTTCGGACTTGAATCCCATTTGCTTTGATAGGACCAAAATCCTTGAACAGTTCATGGAGTTGAGGCGGCATTGCATTCAATGGCAGATTTGCCACAAATATCGAAGTGCCTGAAACCAAAACATATCTATCTGATAGGCAATATAAGCAAGAAAAGAAAAGTTGTTGCAATCCGATTGCAATGGCAATCTCTGCCTACTAACCTGGTTCTTCGATGATCTTCTGATCATTCTTCTTTTCATAGTTCCTGACAGGACCAGGTGCTTGAGGTGCTGCAGCTGCATGGTGTTGTCCAATGTTCTTAGGTTTCTGAACAGGGGCTTTAACTTGAAAGGGAGCAGCATTTTTTGCCATTGATTGAACCTGTACAACATTAATTATGAGTAAGCATAGATTTCCCATGGAAAACAAAAATTTCTAAAAATAAAACTCACTATCGCAGCAAAGGATCTCTTGGCTCCATCAAGCCGAGGAGCAACTGTTTCAGCAACTGACTCAGTTGGTTGTTGAGCAGTAAGGACTTTTTCAGAGTGTTTCATCTTTCCATTGTCCAATGGAGTAGTAGCTCCAGCAACAGCTTTCTTAACTTCAGAGTCGTTCTTAACTACAGCAGCAGTAATAGACTTCTCAACAGAAGCATTGCTATTGTTATTGAGCTCGGTCTTCTTCAGACCATCAGCTGGCTTCGCCTCAGTAGCTGGCACTATAAATATAGTCCACAGAAATTTTCAATATAGATTGATATGTACTTAGTCTAGTTTTCATAAGATTACAAACTTAAAACGAAAAAGTCACGCAAATAGTTAGGCAACTTACCAGATTCAAGAACTGGCAGCTCTATTGGAGTAGAAGCCTCTTCGTCAACATAACGAAAGATGTCATTGACAACAACATAGGCGTTGTTTTGACGTGCCAGATAGAACATTTGAGAAAATTTCCTCCTCCGGTTGTCTTTACCAGTCAAGAAACCAATAACCATGATGAATATCCCATCTTCAAAGGAATTCTGAGAATCAACACTCAGCACCTCAAAAGCCGTATTCTCGTAGTCACAGGAAAGGATCTGCTCGTTGATAGCCTGAACCAAGATGATAAATAATATGAAGTCTCGACTTTCATAAGATACCAGACAAGGTATGAATCTTAATCGGAGAAAAAGAAAAGAAGTTAATACGTATTACGTATGAGAAACCAACAAGTCAATTATAACTAAATTCACAAGAAAAGCATACAAACATCTAACATTGTTATATCCGAGGAGCTGTGATCTAGAATATAGTTCCAAGTGCAATAAAAACAAGAGTGAGTCTCATGATATTAAAAACCAACAAAAGTGTAAGCCATAGAGCTCATACAAGTAGAATAAAAGTAAAACAAAAAACAAAAATACGTTGACCTAATAAAAGAAACTTCATTAGCATGAGATCGAATTAAAAGAATAGGAGCATTAAAAGGAGGATATTTTTGTTCCACAAAGTGAAGAATTAAATTACCTCAATGGAATTAAAAGACATCATAGTACCATCAGGAGCTGGTCTGCTGACAACACTAGCATCAACATAAAGCCTGCGAGCTTCCTGAGGAAGATGTCCTAAAATATGAAAGTACTGTTTTACAAACGCATCAGCAACCGCCTGAGCTGAAGGAACATCATCCTCGGTAGCCATATCTGCACACGTACTGAGAATCAACACAAAAGGACAATTCAAAACCAATCCAAATAAAATCAGAAACCCTAGATCAAAACCCCGAATAGAAAAAAACCCAAATCTGAATTCGGATCAAAAGAATAATAATGAACCTGGCGGCAGAAAAAGATGGAACCGAGGCGAGTCCGGAAGAATCGGCGAGAAAAGAGGAAAGCTTGAGTGGCGTGATTAGGTTTTATTGGAGTTGAGATTTGGGAAGAAGACGAGAGAGTGAGAGAGAGAGCTTTAATAGGGTTTTAGAGAGGTTCCCAGATTGTGAATTTCGATTTCTACGGCGACGCAAATAAGGAAGAAGTATATATAATTCATAACCCTTCTAACAAAAGGTTTGATTTTTCTTTCTTACATCTGAGTTCCGAACTAAGAATTTGCTTTTGACTTTGGACGCTTTTTGCGTTGACCTGATTACTCCTTTTACTTTAACCATCACACACGGTTAAAAAAAGTAAATATAAAGGAAAAAAAATCTTTAACGCACGCGAGTCCAGTGCTTGTACCACTTATGATTTTGATGTTTTTTTTTTTTTTTTTTTCCAACTTTACTCAACACAAAATTTAGAAAAAAAATAGATTGTTCACAAAAGCCTGATTTCAACAATATTTGTGGTTAACTACGCGGATGGAGCAGGACCTAAAAGAACTCTGCAGTCGAGAGAAGTCATCCACGTAGGGTAAAAAGGCTGGCCAAGCAGAAGGCTCCTCTTACATATTGAGTAGCTCGGAACAATCGAGTAGGAACTTGACCTCCAAAATTTGGAGAGAAAAAAGGCAAGTCATAGCCCAAAGGTCTAGCAAAGTTTTTTCCTAGCCTCATGTATTGTCTGATTAAATGATTCACAAAGATTATTAAGGTTGTCATTGCAGAATGAACCAACCTTAAAAAATGCTCTAGACCATTGCAGTGGATTGGTTTTGAGTAAAGATTCATAAGCACCTTGATCACACTGCCTCATCGATGCATATTGGCATTATAATCTCTTTCTGTATTAACTCCTAGCAATTTTCTAGAAAAGTCTTTCAAATTGTATGTCTTGATTCTCTTTTTTTTTCCAATTTGCAAAAATGTACCTAGCACACATCCTATGTTCAGCTTGAGAAAGCTAATTATGCACAACTTTCACCATCCCCTAAAAAACATAAAAGTTAAACATCAACATACACAAAAACATCGAAAAACTATGTTAAAACAGAACAAAAAAAATTGAATTACACTTAACTTAAAACATAATGCAAAATCAAATTGAAACTAACTGAAATCATTAAAATCAAAACTCATAAAAATGTGTTGAACGTGCTCCATCCAAGTCACTTATAATCCACTAATATCATTTGCTATACTTAATTTTTATACAAGTATACGACATCATCTCATTATTACTCTCACGATAAGGTACGTCATTATATATATATATATATATATATCATTATAAAATTATATTTCAAATCATCATTGCAATCTCTTGTTTCGAAACACAAATACATATAACCAGAATGAAGCAACTAGACATGTGTTTACACAACTCTCATAACATTAAACATTGAATTAAAACATGGTTAATTATACCTTTTGTTTATCAAATATAAATGTAAAGTCTACTCCTTCACCAAGTCCTAACTCTCTTTTGAGATGGTTCACAAACCAATCCCAATTGTAATCATTTTCTATCTCCACAATTGCCCATACAATTGGAACAATTCTATTTTCTCCATCTCGTCCATAGCTGCTAACAATTACCCCTTAACATCTCACTTAAGAAATGTGCCATCTAAACCTATAATAAGCATACAATATGTCTTCCAAGACACTCTTTGTGCTTCAAAACACAAGTATATCCTATCAAATCGTTGAAGCACCTTGGATTGACCCCTAAAATTGTCTCAATATCAATGATGGTTCCTTGGTTTATATTGTATATCTCAGCCTCATTGTCCCAAATTCGAGCACAATGTTCAGCATGTGTTTTTCTTCTTTCTCGTGAAAGCTTACTCTTCACTTTCCTACATTGATCAGTCGTAACATTTAGATTATAAGCCTTCTTAATCTCATAGGCCAAATCCACAACCGTAATCCTTGGGTTCAACCTCAATCTCTTCTCAAATAATTGAGCTATCGTACCCTGTCTTAAAACATTATCCTTTTTCTCAAACCCTATAATTTGCATCTTATGAATGCCTTTTTCATAATAACTGTATACTCTGGAAGGGCAAGTAAACTCTACATCTGAACAAACAACTCCTAGTTTCCTTTGTGTTGACAAGTAAAGCTTGACGTCATAACGATTTTTAAGAGAATATCTTAGTTGTGCTTGCTTGATTTCGGAACATGAGCCAAATGACTTACCCAAAGTAAGGATATCATCTCTAGGTTCGATAACTTCATGATTTTGTCCCCCAATTTCTTCATCATCTTCGTCGTCTGATGTCATTATGGAATTTATATTGTCATCTCTCCATAACTCATCTCCACTATCATCACTTTCCTCAATCTTGTTGACCATGTATATTCCAAACCGATTTTCTAACACTGAATCCATATCATCTTCACATCGCACTATGTCGTTTTTTCCACCACATCTCCTTAATCTTCGTTATAACCTACCTCTTGGTTTCCTTCGCCTACTTCATTGGTTCCCCACCACTCAACAACATCTTCTACTTCATCTTAAACATCACTTTGCCCTTTATTTCTCTGATTCGTATTACAACAATAATCAAACAAAGAAAAAATTCAAGAAAAGAGATAGAAGAAATTGAAGAATCGTGAAATTGGATGTTGCCATGTAATAAACTCGACAAACAATTTCGTATTAGAGAAAATACGGTTTCATTTAAAATGTTGTGTTTTGTTATTTTTAAGTAAAAATGTGTTGAACATGCTCAATCCAAAACACTTTTAATCCATTTATATTAATTATCCTCAATAATGCTTAATTTTTATACACATATGTTCGAACCGGGTCTAGCATAAAGGGCTAAATCCAAAATTCTGATAAAAGAGATGGAAGATTGGGCAAGGATTCTTGAGAGCTTTGAAGAAAAGAAGTGTATTGCAAAGAAGAAGATGATTTCCGAGTACAGTTTGTTAGCTTAGTGTGTGTGTCAAAAAGCCGATCCCCTTTTTTAAAGGATCTGATCCTCTATTTATACATTATAGAGGCGGTTACAAAGTAGATTGAATAAAAGAGAATATACAAATTTCTAGATAAGATCGTATCTAGAAGATTCTTACTAGATTTCCACCTCCAACAACATATATGATTATGACATCATCTCATTATAAAATCATATAATATTAAAGGGTTGGAGCAATCTGATTTGCACTTCATCGTCTAATTATCAAATATTGCACAAAAGGAAAAATTAACCACTTTTAATGTCAGTTAAAGTTGTTATAACATAAGTTAAAGTTGACTAAGTGTATGATTAAATTGGTATAGTCAATTGGAGGTGGTGCTTTTTTTGGCTTGACATCTCGTTCATATTTAATTCGGCCAAAAAGATAGAGTTTGTTACTTAATTGACCATTTTCTCTAGAAAAAAGGCTTCAAGAAAAAAAAAAGTTACTGAGTCGATTTTTAAGGCGATTTTTAACAGTTTGATTTGATTCAAATTTCATTACTGTTATGACATTTTTTGCTGGTGAAGTGGAGATCGTGATCTCTCCTCTGCTTCTCATAGTAGATCTACCCATGTTCCCTTAACATGAAACAATTTCATCCATTATACTAGAGAGTCACATGTATAAATGTAGATGATAACTACCATCAAAGCTAATATGCTTTGCTATTAACATATCCAATTTCTTATTTCCTTGCTGTAAATATTCTTTGTTTTAAATGGCTACCAATTTGCATCGTAGATTTGATTTGGAAATTGGTGTTATGGATGAACCGAACCTTTTTCCTACTGAAGTTCATGCTAAAGCTGAAGCAGAGTATCAGTTTGTCATTGTTGGTCACTCTACCAATTCTTGAAGACATGATCTGCAATCTATCATTGTAGTACTTCCTCGCATTTGGTGTCTTCCGGGTCTCATTATGGGTCGTATGGTCGAAGGAGGATGATTTCAGTTCATGTTTCCATTGGAGGATCTGATGGAATAAGTGTTACATCATGGTCTGTGGGCGTTTGCTGATTGGATGTTGGTTTTACAATGGTGGACTCCTCTTATGAGCCCTCTGATGCTTAATTACATACCATTTTGGGTCATGATAAGTGGTATGTTCCACTCCAATATTTGACTCGGAATGTTATTTCACATATTGACCGAGCTTGAGGATCGCTTATTGATGTGGATTATGATGCGGAAGCAGCATCCAGGGTCGAACTTGCACGTGTCTACTTAAATTGGGATATCAAATTGCCTATTCACTTCAGTGGGGGTAATACTTTGTTACGTTTCCGCTATAAACGGTTCCATGGTGTTTGTGAAGCATGTGGAATGCTCACTCATGATACATGAGCCTGTGTTATTTAAAATGGTGGTCATGATGATTCTTTAGACAGTGAAGATGACTCTAATGGTGTAGGGCCGACTCATGGTAATACTAACAATGGTGTTTACATTTAGGAAATAAATCCGGAGCAAGGTACTGCACAAGAAAATGGTTTTGGGGAGGGCATCATTTTCTCGGATGAGCCACAAGGAATTGTTGACAATGTGGCTTCTCTTACTTCAGAGTTAAATTCGATTCCTCAACCCTTTTTCTTATCAGAAGCTCAGCCTACTCTTGCACAACTTATGGAGACTAATGCTTCAGTTTTCTCTAGGAAGCGTAAGCATGATGGTTTGATAGATGATATTGCTCTTTGAAACAAGTGATTCGTGATTGACTTGCGGATAAGAAGACTTCTTCTTCTTCAAGCACTTCAGACATCAACAAGATTCAGGATTTGATAATACCTAAACCACCCAATGAATCATGATTACGACCTACTGGAAATGTCAAGGTCTAGGCTATGTCAGAAGTATCTCTCAGACATAATATACCTATCTGAAACAAAGCAAAATGATGATATTGTGCATGATTTTTGTGGTGTCTTAGGGTATGATAACTATGTAAATGTTCCTCCACAAGTTATAAGTGGAAGACTAGCTGTGTTATAAAAAAAAGTCACAGTCAATTTCTATTGGTTTTTAGTCTGTAAATTTGATCATTGTATCTATGGAAAGTAATGGAATTCAATTATATATATTTTTTTGTCTACGGTGCTCTGATTCTGAGTATTTGTAATCACCTTTTGGAAAGATTGGCACAGATATCTGTAACACGAAATGCGCCTTGTTTGATAATAGGAGATCTCAACAAAATAAAAGATAATTTTGAGAAAAGAGGAGGTTCACATAGACCTAAACGATAGTTTATTAACTTTTGGAGAATGATCAATACAGGCTAATTTCATGATAACAAGTTAATTGGTGATCAGTTTCATAGACGGGTACTCAATAGTCCCATAAGGTTTGGTGCTGTCTAGATCATCCGATAGCAAATTCAGAGTGCTTAAGATTGACACTACGTATGGTCAGATTGACACTACATCACAATTTGTAATAGTGTCAATCTATAAGATCATTATGATATTAGGAACTAATACGTAGTCACTATATTGGTTATAGATGGGACAGTTTCGCTATGATAACTGACCTTTTGCTGAGGGATTTTAAGGATATTTTACTTGATACTTGAAAAGGTTTACGTATAGTGGCTAATCTGAATACACAAATACAAGCTTATCGCAAATCGATTTCGCGATGGAAAATATTGAATAACACCAATGAAGCTAAATAGATTTCAGAGATTAAGAATGTTTTGGATCAGGTTCATCTAATGGCTCAATGACAACTTTCAAAATTCATAAACTTAGGCAGAATTACAGCAAGATTATAAAGTAGATTGGCATTATTGGCACCTAAAAGTTGGAATAATTGGTTGTCAATTAAAGAGAGAAATACCAAGTTTTTCTATGCTGTCATTAAAGAATGCTTGGCATCGAGCTCCCTTCAATTAGGAACGAATCATAATAACATATGCTTGCTAGTGAATTTGATGTTCCTCAATCTATGAATGATTTTTGACCTATTGCACAATGCGATGTTCGATATAAATACGTCTGTAAGATTCTTATTGGTCAGCTTCAAGATCATTTACCAGGCCTAATAAGTGAAGAATAAGCCGCATTTATCCATGGTAGGAATATCATGGATAATGTGGTTATCACTCAAGAAATGCTTCATTCACTAAAGTCAAGAATACAGTGGTCTAAATCATGTTTGGAATCAAGATTGACATCTCCAAAGCATATGATCAGCTATGCTTTAGAGGCAGTTCACATGTGAAACTATGCAACAAATGAATTTTCCAATGGTATGGATTAATTGGATTATGCACTGCATTGAGTCGAATACCTTTTTCAGTATTGACTAATGGCTCACCACATGGTTGTATAAATCCTGGACGAGACATTCGCAAAGGCGATCCATTATCTCCATATAGCTGTGTACTTTGTGGTAAGGTTTTGAGTCATTTGATGCATAAAGCTGCAACTAAAAAGCAAATGAAATGAATGAAATTAAGCACAAGGGGCCCTGTGATTAATCACTTGGTTTTTGCTGATGACGCATTGTTCTTCTATTATGCTCAATCAAGATCATGTGCTATGGTGATAAATATTCTCTCTTAATATGGCCGAGAATCCGAACAGGCTGTTAATCTTCTCATAAATCGGCCATTACTTTTGGTAGTATAATTCAAGCAAAAGTAAAGACTCGACTGAGGCGCATTCTAAATATACATAACGATGGAGGATAGAGTAAATATCTTGGACTGCCGGAACAAATTGGCCTGTATAAGAAAGATATATTATGATTCATTGTTGAAAAATTTGAACAANGTAGTATAATTCAAGCAACAGTAAAGACTCGACTGAGGCGCATTCTAAATATACATAACGATGGAGGATAGAGTAAATATCTTGCACTGCCGGAACAAATTGGCCTGTATAAGAAAGATATATTATGATTCATTGTTGAAAAATTTGAACAGCATACATAGGACTAGAAATTCCGATTTCTTTCAGATGCATGGAAGGAAAATTACTCAAGACGATGGCTCTGGCACTTCATGTATATACTATGAACTATTTAAAACTTCCAGTTGGTATTTGTGAAGAATTTAATTGTCCTCTTTCTCAATTCTGGTGGAGTAAAGGATTAGATCGTAAAGGAATGTATTGGATTGGGTGGAAACGTTTGAGTCTACCAATAACAAGTTTGGCAGTTTTTTTGTTACCCAAATTCATTTGCTGCACAAGTTCTTCGTGATAGATATTATCCAAAATCCACCATCATGGAGGTTGTAACCGACTCTAAACCTTCTTTCTTTGGGGATATTTACTTGAAGGGTGGAATTTAGTGTAAATACGCTTACGTCGTATCATAGGAGATGGTACGCTTGTTAAGACTTGGACAAAATCGCGGTTACCTACACATTCATCATGACCACCTCGTTACATTCAAGTCTTTCAGGCGTATTATTGATATGTCTTTGATCTTATACAGAGTGGTCGTGGAGTATGGAATTAAGAAGCTCATGAGGCATCAATGTATCTTGATGATTTTGTTAAAATTTTGAAGCTACGTATTAGTTCCTAATATCATAATGATCTTATAGATTGACACTACACTACAAATTGTGATTACATAGTGAAATCTAGATATTGGTTAACCATTCATCTCTTGACCAATCACCTTGTCAGACCACCGAGAGTATCTATTGTCCTCAACACATATGGAAATTACAAACAGCCTTGAATCTTAGACATTTTCCCTAAAAGATTCTTTTAAATACGATTGCAGCAAGAACTATTCTTAAAATTCACAAAATTATATTCGATGCTCAATGTTTGAGATGATGTATGCTGAATGAATTATTGGATAACATATTCTTTACATGTCCTTATGCACACGTGGGTTAGAGAGGCATAAATCTACCATTTCCAGAACTTGTATACCCTTTGTTATCATTTGAAGAAAAATTGAAAATACTTTTGAAAACATTTACTGCACATGTTTTGTCTTTATATCATCAACAACTGCCTCTTTGGACTTTATAGAGGTTATGAAAAAGTAGAAATATCTTATTATATCAGTGACGTTCATCAACTTGGTATACAACGGTTTGCGAAGCTTAGCGAGATGCTCTTGAATGGATGACAGTGAAGGCTCCACAACACTCAGACATGGTGAATCGAATGCATCCATTGTTTCACCACTAGCTATTTCTTGGCATATGCCACAATATGCTTTATCAAATGCAACTATGATTGTAGTTATCGTGATGTTTTAGATGTTTTCTTGAAGGCTGGAAGTAGTTTAAGTCAACAATGCTCTTCAAATCTTGAGGTTGAAGAACAAGCTTTACTCATGACGATGCATCAAGCTTGGATAAAAGGATATTGTTGTATTATTTTTGATGGATAAAAGGATAGTCAATTAGTATGGAAGCTGTGTCATGATTACCAAGCTAATTACGGGTTGCATAATTGGATTTGTGAAATTTTCCACTGAAAATATCAATTCGAGATTACTAAATTTGCGTGGACTAGAAGGCAATGTAATATAATTGCAAATTGTTTAGCTCGCTCTCATAATTCTTCTGTTTCTTTTTAGTCTTTTAGCTTGATTCCATGTTGTATCACTATTGTCCTTACTAATAACTATTTCATATCTTCTTAATCTTTATAATTTATGATGTTAAAAAATATAACAATCTTATGTTATTTAGTTAGAGATATCAAATATTAAAATTCCAAAATTATATTTGTTTTGTCAACTTAATTCAATCATAATAGATAGTATAACCAACCTGCATATACCTTACATCTTTGGAAAACATCCAAACATATCATGTAAAAAAATCTGTTTCAGGGTTTATAACTCTGGAATCAAACTTAAAAAACAACACCTAAATAAATTTCGGAGCCCAAAAAAATCTTTTATGTACAACTCCAAAGTAGGCTAGTCCTCAGAAGCTGCTACCATCTTCTTCACATCTAAACATTCTATTAGAAGTTCCACCTCTGATATTTGTAGTGAAATAAAGTTTACATCATCCATAGAAGGGCCTCAAACTCTGAATGAAATTAAAATAAGCTTTCATTGCTCCCATACTAGCCCCATCAATGTTATCTTGGTAACAATACACCACTTCAGACCGTAGAATAAATATGAGTCCTTCCACGATTTATCGACAAAACGGATTTGATTCATAACAAACAAACAGTTGTTTGCAAATGATATGCTTATTTTACTACCAATTAGCACTTCATTTGACACGACATTTTCGAACTGTTGTTTGGACTTATTTAGGTCATTTGAAAATATCATTTGAAAATAAAGTTATTTACTATCGTTTGTAATTACATCATAATTATGATTTAAGATATAGTATATGATTCACATTATGATTTAAGAAGAATAATCATTCGTTAACATTTAGAAATATAGTTATTCGGTAATATAAAAATATTATTTTTAAAATAGTAATTTTGATCTATTTATTATTTTTTATATGTAAAATTTAAATTATATTTTATTCCTTACTTTTTAGAATAGTCATTTAAATCAAATTTATACATACAAACTTTTATATTATTATACTATTCAACCGGTTTTGTGTTACCAATAAACATTAATCTTCAAACGACCTTTGTTTGAAAACCTCTTTTCTCAACTTGTATCTTCAAACGATAGTTTTCGAACGTCCTTTGTTTCAACCACTCTTGTTTTCCCAAAAGTTCGTTTTAAATGGTGTCACCAATCGTACCCGACATCGGTAACCTGTAAAACCCAGTGCAACCTAGATAGGCCTATAAATAATCTCTTCCTTCGGGTCATAAATTATTGAGCTAGCTTCTTTTCTCTGCATCAACCCCTCATGTGCCTGAATCCCTGCTTCTGCCTCTGATTTTGCAAGTTGTACTAATTCTCTTAGACCCCTATCTATATTTTAGAAAGACTTACAATTTCTAGATTTCCAAATGTACCATAAAATCCAAAGATAGCTCAGCCTCATATGGGATTCTCCCAAAAAGATAGTTTACATCATAAGATTTTGATGACCCAGGAAAAATGTCAATCACCAAAGAGCCACAACAAGAAATAGTATTTTTGCGATTGTCATTTGCGACTATATTGCGACTATATTGCGACTAAAATGCGAGTTTAACATACTTTAGTCGCAAATATTCAAAGACCAAGATTAGTCTTGAATTAGTCACAAATTTGAATCATTGACAACACAACATAATGGCAAATTAGTTGCAAATTTGTGACTAATCCAAGAGTACATAGTGACGAATACCCAACCACAATACGTTTATGTTGCCTAATACATAGTGGTTTTTAAGCATTGTATAGTTAGTTTTAAAATATTTTATGATTGAGCAGTCAATAATAGGCCTGTGTTTTGAAGTTTGATTTATGCAAATGACACAATTTTGTTTATTTTGATCTTATAATACCCCGATCATTTAAGATTTTAGAATTATCATTAGAAATAGATATAACATTTTATATTTTTTTATGCTTGTACTTAATATNTGTTTTGAAGTTTGATTTATGCAAATGACACAATTTTGTTTATTTTGATCTTATAATACCCCCATCATTTAAGATTTTAGAATTATCATTAGAAATAGATATAACATTTTATATTTTTTTATGCTTGTACTTAATATTCGTATCTTGTTTTGGCCTTTATATCTTATTCACCTAAAAGAAAAAAGATCAAACATCAAGAATCTTACAACTTTTTCCATGTCATCCAAATGAAAAGAAAAGTGAGCTAGGTCAAGAAGAAAAGCAAATGTCATGGATGGATCGACGACAATATTTAGAAAATTATGGTTGAATATTAGACAAGAAGCTGGGAAGATGAAGAGCGCTATTGCTTCTTCCACTTGGAATTGTCCATGTGATTGCTTTGGAGCGCATAACCATGTCGCAGAACAAAAGTTGTACTATTGCGTTCAAAAGGATCTTGAAAGTATTTTTTTACTGATTTTTTCTTCTTCTATTAACATATTAATTTTTTCTCCTCTTTAACCAACCTCCCACTCTTAGTGAAATTTTTACAAAGACTCATATTACATCGGATAGAATTTATCTTGATCTGAAGACGTCGCATATTGTAGAGATTTACGAGTACAATATAAGGAAAAAGTTGTCTTAGATGGACAGTACCACCGAGTTGTCTAACGGCACTTCTCGAGTTGTTGGCGAGGTTAATCTGACCGAGAAGGATGAGATTTTTCTCCAGATACTTGTTTCCATTTTTTCTTAATAATTTATAATTATTTAATTAGTTTTTTATTTTATTTTAGACTACTACCAAAGACTATCGAGGCTATTCCAAGAACAAGGGGATATAGACTTCTTCCTCTGATACTTTTCTGAAATGCAGAAAAAGTTGGATGCTGCTAACGAGTATGTGCTTGGAAATATCTCTTGAAGCTATTCCAAGAACAAGAGGATAAAGACTTCTTTCTCTGATACTTTTCCAAAATGCAAAAGAAGTTGGATGCTGCTAACGAAGTGATGCAAGCACACAAGTGAGAGATGGAAGACAGAAGTAAATGGTGGCAAAACTGCAGCATAAGAACATCCATTAGGAAATGTTGCTGAGCTACATGAAGGACTCGACCTTCTTCGCTTACCTCAATCCTCATCCTCATCCACCAAGTAAAGGTTCAGACCATCAGCTACTTAACACTAGATAACACGCATGTTGGAACTACTAGGGGGCATAATTTTCTTGTCTGCACTACAACAGTCACAACCCTCCTCACAACCAATACCTCGTCTTGATAGATTTACCTTTACAACAATATATCCATTAATAACTAGCCACATGAAATATCTTATCTTTTGTGGATAATTCACTTTCAACACCTGAGCTTGAAGAGTCTGAATATTTGGAAAATATGATCCCATGTTGAAAAGAGATTACTTTATGTCTAATTTTCTGACTTTACTAAATATTTATGAGATTTTGTAAAATATCATTGCTTGCTTTTCGTGAAATTGGAAGTCCTAGGATTAGTTCTACATCATGAGGGACAAATAAATGGCTAATCAATGTCTTTATATAAGTCTTCAAATTACTACAATTTATGAGGAAAATTTAACTACAGTTTATGATTTACAAGCTTCAGGCCGAGGTGAAAATTTCTTATATCAATTTCCTAAGATAGAAATTAAAAAATTATAATTTCAAATTATCGTCCTAAACCCCAACAATATTAAGTGGGCAAACATGATGCCCTGTAATCAAACTCCAATGAAAGAAGTAGTAGAGATGATATCTAACTACTTAACAAAAGAAACTTCCCAAATTATCGTGTAATTATATTCGAATTATAAATAAATTTAAAAAACTGATTAAAAATTGTGTTTCAGTTGTTGGACGACTTGAATGTCATATGCATTTGACCGAAGAAAAAAACAAATCGTGATCATCTTCAAGTTTGTCTCATTATGTAATAATAAACTTTCAGTAGTCGGTAAGACAATTTCATTTGTAATTTTGAGAATTTTAGAAATGCATAGATTAGTAAAATTTAGGGGAATAAAAGTGAATAATCATAAAATCACAAAAAATCAACAAACTAACACTGCTACAATATATCTTTATATCTACATAACATGTTTTTTTTTTTTTTGACATGCAACATTCTTTCATTAAATAAGGATAGTGTTAGGTACACCATACAAAGCAAATTTAGCGATATAACTGCCTATAACATTAAACTTTCTACTCATATAAGAGAAATAGATAACATTAAACGAAGAGAGAAGGTTGGAGATATCCGGAAGGACTCGATAGATCTCTAATAAGGATAAGCCAGATTCGATGGCTCTAATGAGATCGTTAGAACCAGATATGATCGCTAGACTTAAGCACTCTTTTGTAATTGCATTTTACATAGCTTTTTGGACAGCGAGTGCTTCTACCGTTAATGGAGAAAAAACATGAAAGATTAGATTCGAACCTCCACCAGTGGAAGTTTGTTTGATTAAGTTCAATCCGATCTTAGTGGTGTCTTGATCGTTGAAAAAGATCCATTGCTTTCTTAGATGAGGCTTGCCAAGGTGCATCAACAAAACTAGGAAATTTCACATTTTTTGGGCTCTGAGATTTGAATTAGAGTTACTCATCTGAGAATAGATGAAGTAGATTGTGCATTGCTCTATTCCTTTGCATCAAGAATTGCTTTAGATATCGCTCTGAAATTGAAAAACTTTGTTGTTTGAACACTAGGTGGTTTCTTGATATCCAAATCGACCACATGATCCAACCATGCATGATTGATGAGAGAAGCCCTGATGGAGGAAGAATCTGGGTTTTTAACAAAACCTTCCACTTTTCCTTAAAATTTGCTGCCCTAAACACATGTGTTGAAACTTATTGGTGCTTATTTCCAAACTGTCTCGTGATGTTACACTTAAATAGAGTATGCTGAATTGATTCAAGTCCACGACAACGAGAGCAATTAGGATTTACTGGGATATGTCTACTCATCAGTCTTTCACCTACAGAGAGTGGTAGGGGCCTCGGCGACTTGGTAAGAGGTATGAATACTCGGGTTTGACCTTGGTAAGTCTGAATCCGATGGAGACTGAAAATGGTTGAGATTGGCGAAAGAAAACCACAAATGAGGGCGATGATTTCTTTGATAATCTCATCCATCCAGGCTTGGAATCCTCACAAGACTGAACTCGTCTCTCGTCCCGAATCCTCAGAGAAGAGTGGCGCTAGGTTTTCTTTTGCTAAGAAAAATGTTCGTTCTTTATTAATCAGGTTGAAAAATACAAATACTGAAAATGAACTTTGTAAAGGGTTCAGCGGTTGGGGGCCTTCTAGGGAAAATTTTTTAGGAATAGACTCCGCAAAAGAAAAAAAAGTGATGCAGTACTATCAACCAAATAAGAAATATATAAATTGCAAAACAGGTCCATATAAGGCAAGTACGTTTGCTACAAGGCTCGAAAACTAATACTTGTCATTTGGATCGAATGAACTTAGATACTAGTCATAAACTCAGGCTGGATGGTGTTGGAAATACCTGCAAAAATGGATATGGTAAAACACAAACATACCGTAGTCAAAGAAGTTCTACCTGCTATAAGGGTTTGGGTTGAGACTAGGCTTCCCGCTAGTACAGTGCATGGTCGAGGCTGGACTTCTTGAGGTGCAGTCTGTGGTTAAGGCTAAGCTTCATGCGGTATAGTTCGTGGTCAAGGCTGAGCTTCCCACGGTACAGTCTGTGGTCGAGGCTGAGCTTTTCGCAGTATAGTCTGTGGTTGAGGTTGAGCTTCCCGCGGTACGTACTGTAGTCGATGCTGGGATTCCCGTGGTACGCTAGATGTTAACCTCTTGGATCCTTGGTAGGTTGAGTCAAGATAGGTTCGTCTTAGCTATAAGTTGCTGACGAGGTTGATGAACTTGTCACGGATGGCAATGACTTTTCCTTGAGTGTCTGGTTCATCACGTATGACCGATATGCATTGAATGGCTTAGGAAATCAACAAGCTATGGTCGATGGCCTTATCATTCGATCCCTCTTGAGAACGATCTGCCAACGAATCGGTTTCACCTGCATCAAAGAGTGTAAGATCCAATACATTGAAAACAAGGTGTACCTTCATATGGATGGGCAGGTCAAGGCAGTAGGCGTTGTTGTTGATTCGTTTAAGTACTAGAAATGGACCGTTGCCTCTTAGTGCGAGCTTCTTGTTCTGTTCTTTATGGAACCTCTCCGTCCGTAAATGTATCCAAACCCAATCTCCACATTGAAAGATGACTTCCTTGCGTTCTTTGTCAGTCTGTGCCTTATATTTTACCGTATATGCTTCGAGAGTTGCTCGAACATCCTCATTTAACTTGCGGATGTACTCTGCCTTTGTGTCTCTATCCTGATTCATAACTTCTGGTGGCGGTAATGGCTTAAGGTCGAGCAGAGTTATAGGCTAAAAACCATACATAACTTTAAAAGGTGAACGGTTAGTAGTGCTATGGACAAAATAATTATAAGCAAATTCGATAAACGGTAAAGCCTCGGCCCAGCTTTACATGTTGGTTTTGATGGTTGCTTTAAGAAAGGCGGATACAGTCTGGTTAATGACTTCTGTCTGTCCGTCTATCTGCAGATGACAAGGGGTCATGGTCAAATTATATAGTGTGGGGTATACCATGTAGCCGTACCACCTCTCGAATGAATAGGGTCGCAATATGGGTGGCATCGGTAGATTTATCACACCGAATGAAATGGGCAATCTTTGAAAATCTGTCCACCAGGACTAAGATTATGTCCCTCTTTTCATACTTAGGTTAACCTATCATAAAATCCATAGAAACATCTACCCAAAGGAGATTAGGAATAGGTAAAGACATATATAAACCTTGGGGATGTGACCTAGACTTGGCCGTAAGACATGCGATACAACACTTATAGTATCTGATGACATCGTGCTTCATGTGTGGTCAAAAGAAATGATCTTTGAGGGTGCTTAAATATTTTTAGTGCCGAAGTGTCCCATCAATCCTCCTCCATAAGTCTTGGTCACGAGTAACTCCTTGATTGACCCTTTCGGTATGCAAAGCCTTATTTTCTTGAAGATGAACCTGTCATGGAGATAGAAATCTTTGAATACTCCGTTGTCCATTGTCAAGCTGAGGGTATGTCTTCTTGAGAGTGCATCTGTAACACCCCGCTCCCAACCTTGAGAGACAGCGTGTTATTCCTTGGTCTTGCCAAAAATCACATCTTTGAAAAATGTTTCGTAACTAAAACCTTTAATAACACTCCTGAAAAGGAGAGAAAAAAATAAGGGGTGAGCAACGAATTACTCAGTGAGGAGATAATTTTGCCCACCGAAATACAACAACATATTCTTAATTTTAGCACCAATCAACATAAGCATAGAATCCAACACAATCACATAATACACATATCCACTTTATAAGTTATTTAAGGCCACCGAACATCCACGGTCCGCCTAGAATCCATGGCCACCGAACGTCCACGGTCCACCACTTCATCTCTGGAATCTACGGCCACCGAACATCCATGGTCCGCCGTTTCATCTTAGGATTCATGACCATCGAACGTCCACGGTCTGTCGCTTCATCTCCACACATCATATTGTATAATATATCATATAATATCATATACAACTTATCATCAAACCACAACAAATATTTTCTCAAACATGGAATCAAACATTGCATCAAACACTATACCTAATGCATCATGAAGCATCAAAGAAGAAATGTGTAATCATAATTCCACATATCACACCCTCACCTTGGCCTAAACGGAAACATATGAGAAACGTCACGTCAGACTGAACATTACTTCACTGATACGTTTTAACTCCAAAATCAGATCGATTACTAGATATGGAGTAAAATCTTGGGGCTTTCCAAAAATAGGTTGATTGTTTTCTGGCTCCTTGTGGTTCGCCGGGAAACTGCTTCTCAATATAGGTGATCGCGGATTCGATCTGCAGATTTCAGCCTTGGAGAAATTACCATAACTTTTAAACCAAAACTCCAAATTCGATTCCGCTTTCTGCTACGCGTAGATAAATGGGTCGGGAAGGCACACACCAAATTTTGTTCAATTCCTAATCGTTTCCCTTCACCGTTTCCTCTTTATCTTTCACGTGGTCAGATTAGATTGTGGCTAGAATTTCTTCTCTTTAAGGTTTTCTAAGGTTTTCCTGTAACTTTAGGTATATATATACACATATACCTAGAGTTTATTTAATTAATAGACCTAATAGGCTGAATTAATTAATACATGGGCCTAAAAGGATGAGTCTCACAGCATCACCACCATATTTTCTTGCACTTCTTGTACTTGCTCACGTACGGGAAAGTTTCTATGAATTCGAGTCAGCGTGCATGTGTTTTCTTGAGATTGGTCTGGCCTCTCAATTGTTTTAGCATCTCATGGTCTGTATGTATCACGAACTTCTTAGCCAATTGGTAATGTTGCCAAGTCTCTAACGACCTTACCAAGGTGTATAGCTCCTTTGCATAGGTTGGATAGTTGAGTGTGGCTCCGCTTAGCTTCTCACTGAAGAACACCATGGGTCTTCCTCCTTGTATCAATACAACTCCAATACCTATCCCTAAAGAATTACACTCAACCTCGAACATTACATCAAAATTGAGTGAAGTTAATACATGAGCTTGTGTCAAGCGATACTTTAGCTCCTGAAAGGCGGCTTCTTGGTTTGGATCCAAATTGAAATGCACGTTCTTCTTGATGACGGTTTTCAATGGTGCAGTTGTAGTGCTAAATTCCCCCACGAACCAATGGTAAAAACTAGCCAGGCCGTGGAAACTACAAACATGTCCAATGGTTGTTGGTGTTGGCCATTCTTGAATCGCATTTTCCTTTTCTTGATCAATGCTTATACCTGTAGAGCTCACAACAAAACCTAAAAAGACTACTTTATTATTGCAAAAGGTACACTTCTTGAGATTGGCAAATAAACCTTCCGTTCGGAGAATGTTCAATACCATCTCAAGGTGTTTCACTTGTTCGTACAAGGTCTTGCTATAAATAAGAATATCACCGAAGTACACAACAACAAATTAAGAGATAAAGGAACACAAAATCTTTTTCATAAGCCGCATGAAGGTTCTAGGTGTATTCGTGAGGCCGAATGGCTTTTAATTCTTTGTCTTCCTTTATCCTTAGNAAGGAACACAAAATCTTTTTCATAAGCCGCATGAAGGTTCTAGGTGTATTCGTGAGGCCGAACGGCATAACAAGCCATTCGTAGAGGCCTTGCTTGGTCTTGAAGGCGGTTTTTTAATTCTTTGTCTTCCTTTATCCTTAGTTGGTGGTATCTTCTTTTGAGGTCTATCTTGGAGAAGATTGTGGCCCCACTAAGCTCGTCAAGCATGTCATCTAACCGAGGGATTGGATGGTGATATTTACCGGTAATGTTGTTGATGGACCGGCAATCAACACACATCCTCCACAAACCATATTTCTTAGGCACCAAGAGTAGTAGTACGGCGCACGAGCTTAGATTATCTCGGATGTATCCCTTGTCAAATAGGTCTCGAACTTGCTTTTCCAGCTCCCAGGTTCCTTCCATATTCATTCGGCATGCTGGTTTGTTGGGTAGTGGTGCGCCGAGAACCCAGTCAATATGATGTTCAATCCCACGGATAGGCGGTAGACCGGGTGAGATTTCTTTCGGAAAGATATCCTAAAACCTATCTAACAAAAAAGTAACCTCGACGGGAAGTTCCACTTCGCTTATACTTACGGGTAGACACTCTTTAAAGATCATGAGAAGTACTGGTTTTTTACTAGTAATGGCCTTAGAAATCGTATGTGAAGATACATATTGAAACATTTTACCTCGGTTTCTTTTAATTGTTTGGCCTGAATCTTGCAGACTTGTTTGGTGTCAAGGGTGCGAATGTATACTTCATTTTCTCATGCACCAAGGTGTATAGGTTGGTTCAACCGTTGTGTTACACCTCATGGTCAAACTGCTAGGGAAGACTAAGAAGTATGTGGCCAGCTTGCATGGGCACCACGTCGCAAATTAGTTGGTCGTGATATCGACCTATACTGAACGGAACAGTGGCTTGCTCATCCACACTCACCTCAGACTTGTCATTCAACCAACAAAGCTTGTGCGGATACGGATGTTTGGTATTGGGAAGGTTTAACTTCTTCACCATGTACCTGCTTGCCATATCAGTACAAGAACTACCATCAATAATTAAGTTACATACCATGGTGTCGATGGTGCAACAAGTATAAAAAATGTTTTCTCGTTGAATTATGTCTTCAGTGTCAACGATGGTGCTAAGCACCCGTCAGATTAATAAGGAGTTCCCGTGGTTATGATATTCTATTTGCGTTCATCTGTCATGAGTATCATGACTAGCTTATTCGAAAAATCTCAAGCTAAATCCATGCGGCTTTGGCACCTTAAAAAAAGTAATATCATGAGTACATGATGAATCAGTAGTTTTTGGTACCTCAATAGGCTTGGTGGAATCGGTTGTAAACTTCTTCAATCGAGACTCGATTTTAAGTTTCTTAGGTGCCGCTTTTACGGCTTTTGGTGAGGCCCATGCAGCCTTGGGTTTGGTGGTTGTCTTCCGCTTGATGTGTTGTTGTGCTTGAATGGCAAGGTGTAGGACTTCATGAAGGTCATGGTATTGGTTTCTCTCCACCTTAGCCATGATCCGTTTGTGTAAATCGTCAATGAATTGTACCATTAAAGCTTCTTCCGAGTATTCGATTTCAAGACGATTCTTTAAAAGGTCAAACTCATTTAAATACTCATCCACGCTTTTGGTTCCTTGATAGAGCTTACGAAACTTCTTTTGTAGCTTACGGTGGTAATAGATTGGTATGTATCGATGACACATGAGACACTTCATGTTGCCCCAACTGGTAATCTGTCCGGTATGATGTCGTCTACGATCAACTACATCACAATCCCACTAAGTAAGAGCTCTTTCAGTAAGCTGTGCTACAGCAAAAGAGATTTCCTTACAGTTAGGATATTCATAACACTCAAAAATGTTATCCAACCGTTATCATAATCTATATACACTATGGATTAACATGTCCGGTAAAGGTCGAAGGCGTGAATTTCGGGTCGATGTGTCGAGAGGTCTAGATACTGGTATGAGTCTTGTAGATAAAGACGTTGTTAGGCATGTCAGGTGGTTTGGGTGGCTCGGGAAATCGATTGTTCGTTCGAGTCGTACTCAACTCGCTCCTCCTCTCTTTCGTCTGTGTAGTTATACCACAAATGGGTCGGACATACGTTCTTCTCAATGATGCTTGTTGTGTTTTGAGTGTCTGGTGGATCCCTTGGTCGTGCCGCGGGTGGTGGGGCTCGCTCCAAAAGATCCATGCGCTCGTTCATCCGGATAATTTTTGTTTGAATGTCGATAAGTGTATTCGTAAGTCCAGTCAGTTGGTTGATAGTAGGAGTTGCCTCCTCTTTCTCGGACATTGGTAACTACGAAACAAAACCAAGATAAATTGCTAAGTGTTAGTAAGCATCTCGTTGGAACAAATAATTTTGAATAAGGAAACTTTAGACCGTTATGAGTGAACCGCAAAGACAATTAAAATGCAAGAGAATTGAACTCCGTAAAACCAAACCAAATGCAAAGCAAAATGAAAATAACGAAAGAAATTCTTGCTAACCTAAGTTCCGCACAAGAGAGAGACGTAAGGAAAGAACAGTTAAACTAAAATTCTAAGCCAACAAATTGATTGAAACTCGCAAAAATTGAAGAACGCAAAAACACGATGAAAAATAAATGGATTTTTATTGTTTCTCTTTTGATAAAAATGAAATTAACAATCTAAAGAGCACTTGAAAATGATAGAACTATAGCTTGGTGACTCCTACGACGATGAAAAATCAAAGTACAATAAACAAACTTAAAGAAATAAAAATCGAAAAAATTTGCGAAAACAAAAATAGAGAAAAAAGGTGAAAGAAACGACACAGAGTGATACCATAGAACATTTCCGCTCTGATACCAGATGATAGGGGCCTCGATGGCTGGATAAGGGGTAGGAATCCTCGGGTTCAACCTTGGTGAGTCTGAATCCGATGGAGACTTAAAATGCGGAAATCGGCGAAAGAGAATAACAAAGGAAGGCAATGATTCCTTTTATATCTCGTTTGTTAAGACTTGGAATCATCATAAGGCTGAACTCGTCTCTCGTCTCAAATCTCCAGAGAAGAGTGGCGGCTAGGTTTTCTTTTGCTAAGAAAAAAGTTCGTTCTTTATAAATTAAGTTGAAAAGTAAAAATGCTGAAAAGGAACCTTATAAAGGGTTCAGCGGTTAGGGGCCTTCTAAGGCAAATTTATTAGCAACAGAATCCATGATAGAAAAGAAAGTAACACAGCACTTTAAACCAAACGGGAAACAAATAAAACGCAAAATGGGTCCAAATAAGGCAAGTGCGTTTGCCACAAGACTCAACAACTAGTACTTATCATTTAAACCGAATGAACCTATACACTAGACTTAAACTAAGGTTGTATGGTGTTGGACGTACCTATTAAAACGGATATGGTAAAAACAAACGTACCTTGGTCGAAGAAGTTCTGCCCGCGATAAGGGTTTGGGTCGAAACTGGACTTCCCGCGATACAGTCTGTGCTTGAGGCTGGGCTTCCTGCGATCTAGTCCGTGCTTGAGGCTGGGCTTCCCACGGTGCATCCTGTGGTCATGGTTGAGGTTCCTATGGTATAGTTTGTGGTCGAAGCTGAGATTCTCACGATACAGTCCCTTGTTGAGGCTGAGCTTCCCGCATTATGTACTATGGTCGATGTTGGGTCGCACGTAGTACGTCCGACGTTAACATCTTTGATCCTTGGAAGGTTGAGTCGCTAGGTCATCTCAGCTATAGGTTTAATTATGTTGTGTAGCGTGTCGATGGGGTTGATGAACTTGTCGCGGATGGCAATGGTTTTCTCTCGAGTATTTGGTCGGTCACGTATAACCCGTATGGTTTGAATGGCTTGGGCGATCAAAAGGCTGCGATCGATGGCCTCATCATAGAGACTATTTGATAGTCCTTTCCATAAGAAGTATTGGAGTTTTGGTGGGAGTTTTAGGCTCCAAACATCCTTAATCCAGTTAGTTGAATTGTTGTCGTTTAAATTTGCAGGTTTTTGCATTCTTTCCAAGGAGGATAAGTACCCAGATTTTGTTGTGTAAGCTCCACTAGGGTGTCTTAGCCAAGCCCACTTGTCTTTGACTCGAGACTACTCACCTTGATAATGAGTGTTTCATCTTCTAGTTATAGTACTAATTCTCTGATTCTTGTTTGGTCCGAATCAATAGTTTGTTTATCAATTAATTCAGAGACTAACAATTGATCTTCTCTCTCATTTGTAGGTTATGTGATTGTTATAAAAGTGTTAATTGACTTAATTTGATACAGAGTGATTTACATAAGTTATGCATGGAAGAAACAGAGTACTTACAGGGATTTTATTATCATAATTTATTGATAAAGATATTGTTTACTTATTGGTTAATATGTCCCTGTAAGATGGAGTGGTCATGAGGATTCGAATCTTGGAGCAAGAAAGATGGAAGCATGATCTTGGGAGAGGCTTGGTCAATGTGTCCGCAAGCTGATCATGGGTGGATACATGTGTAACGCGCAGGCTTCCGACTTGTATTTGATTTGTAACAAAGTGGTAGTCAAGTGCTATATGCTTCATCCACGAGTGGAATACCGGATTTGCACATAAGTACGTAGCACCGACATTGTCACAATATATCACTAGAGCACGAGGTAAATGAATATGAAGTTCATTCAATATGGAAAAAAGCCATTGTACCTCTGTGGCTGTGTTTGCAACAGCTTGGTATTCAGCTTCGGTTGATGAGTAAGCAACACCAATTTGTTTCTTTGAAGACCACGAGACTAGATTTTTACCAATGTACACCAAGTATCCATTCATAGAGACATAATCATCAACATCACAAGTCCAATTTGCATCAGAGAAAGCATGTAGGTCAAGTGGTGTATTTATATAAAGTTAAATACCGTGTGTACGAGTGCCTCTGAGATATCGAAGAACTCGTTTAGCTGCACCCTAATGGAGTTTAGACGGACAATGCATAAATTGTGAGAGGCGATTGACAGCATATGAGAGATTCGGTCTTGTGAATGCCAAATATTGAGAAGCATCTACAGGTGGCGTACCATCATAAAGGGTGAGTTTGGGTGAAGATTGAAGAGGACTTGTCACTGGTTTTACATCCATCATATTGTTTTTGACAAGGAGATCGTTGATGTATTTGCGTTGTGTGAAATAGAGACCAACATGCGTAGAAGTGGTTTCGACACCAAGAAAATTGTAAATATCAACTGGATCATTGATGGAGAAGCGTTGTGCGAACTAAGTGAGAACTTAAGATACTCTAGCATCATCACTACCTGCAAAAATGATATCATCGACGTATACGAGGACATAGGTGATGGAGTTACCCATTTTTGGATGAACAGAGACGTGTCTGCACGTGTATTAGTGAAGCCAATGGCAAGCAAGTGACGTCTGAGAGATTGATACCATGCTCTCGGGGCTTGTTTGAGTCCGTATGGTTTGCGAAGATGACATAAAAAAGATAGATGATCATCATTGACAAACCCTGGTGGTTGAGACATAAAAATATCCTCTGTGAGTTCTCCCTGTAAGAACATGTTATTGATGTTAAGCTGCTTGATTTTTCATGATTTTGCAGTGGCAATTGTAAGAACTAGACGAATTGTAGTGGTCTTAATCACTGAGCTAAAGGTTTCTCCATAATTTAAAATATATTGTTGTGTATATCCTTTGGCTACAAGGTGAGCCTTGAAACGTTTAATGGAGCCATCAGAATTGTACTTGATTATAAAAACCCAACAACATCCAACCAAGTGTTGCTGATCTTCTGTAGGAACTGAATCCCAGGTGTGGTTAATAATTGATAACATGATTTTACTCTATTGTCAAATCCTATTGTACTAATGTGTTAAAGTAGCACAAAAGGTGTCAAACCAACTGAGATTGCAGCTATCAATCAAGATGTAGTTAACTACTCTAATCCAAGCCAATTAGAGTAAATTATGTCTAGCAAAATTAAACTTGAGCACAAACTAAATCAAACTTGAAAATAAATAAAGCAAACAAAAGTGATCGAAGTAAAAACAGAGCAAGCTTAAAACAACAAAATAACAAGTAAATCAAGCGCAGGGTGATGAGAAAACAGGTTCCTGAGGAGTGAGTATCATGGATCAGGGTGACTTTTAGATCATCTAGACGCTTGACAACACGCAATATAGCTAATCTTTAGGTTGCGAGAACACAAAGCAATGAATCCACTCTCGTGGCAAATAAAATTGATTAAGTTATTAACGGACCCTATCGCCATATGCGTTTTGATAATTTAATTGGCATGAACGATTAACTCGCTTGGAGCCGATTCACACCTCAGAAATTCGATCCCTCGAGCTAAGTGTGTGAATCTCTGAAGTAGTTCGGTCAGACGTTCTACCAAACATCTATCGGGTGCTCGAACATCTTAGAACGAGCTTCAGTTGATCAAAAAGAAACTAGCATTAACAACACCAAATCAAATGAGATCTAATCATTCCTAACCTCAAGCAACCTAGATAACCTAAGATTCACGCTACCCTAACTCATCCTCAAGACCCTTACTTGACTACTCAAAACTCATGAATTTAATAGCAGGCGTGAAATCAATATCATATAACATTGAGGAAGAACTCGAATAAGAATAAAAATCAACGCTAAACGAAAAAACTGAATTGCATAAAATAAACTCTAAAACAAGAGATTTTGTTCTTGGGATTACAAAAGCAAAGAAAACGGCTGCTTGCACGAAAGTAGTAAGAAAATATGATAATCTTTTTTGGTAACCAACGCAAATACTAAGCCTGGTAAAACCCTAAGTTGACTCGGCTCATCAGAAAGAAGCTCAGCGTGTAGTGGATTTCAACTTCAAACTCGACCCAAATGCTGAAAGTCCACAAGATGAAAGGTCGTAGCTCTGCACACGACCCACTCGATCCATAACTCGAACGTGCATCACTTGTATGTCCAAAATCTGATCACGGGCTCGAGTGCAACTAGAATTCATACACGCTCGACCCGCCCGTCGAGTGCAACTCGAGTTCTTTCGATTATTGACACGAGACCAGCTTGAATGCTCCTAGACTCAATCTGCAACTCGGTACCGACTGGAGTGCTTGTAGACTTGATTCGCAACTTGAGTTGCATCCAGTGCTTGTTTGATTTTTTGAAAACCTCCTGCTCCAATCCAACTCCAAGTGCTGCTCCTTGCACCCCTTAGTATCTGCTTGTCCTGAACGCTCCATTTTTGCGCCTGGAGTACCTGAAATCTCCTCTAATGCAACGTGTATACTATTTGGACTCTAAAATGATGTGAATGTAGTAGAAATATATGCAGAAAATAGCTAAATGAGACTCCTAAAAAATGCTAAAAACAATGTATATCAATAATATGAGCATCAAATTCACTATTGGCTGCACGACTCCATCTTTCGTCTATGAGGGTTTGTTTGATTATTGTTGGTTCTCGTTCACGGTGTTGTGGACCTGCAACAGAGAGCAAATTTTTTTCTAAGGTTTATGTATTTGGTTTTTGGATATGATTGTCATTTTATGGCAATTTTGGTTAAGTGGCTCGATGGGTATTGTGTTTGGAGGATTTGTGTTGGATATTAGGCTATGATTTGGTGGATCAAGACTGGCTTGGTTTGGGTTTTTGGCTCATTTAATTTTGACTCAATTTGAGTTGTTGGCTGCAAGTTATTTTGATGTTGAGTAGTGGGATCATTAATTTGTGGGCTTGGCTGAACAATCGGCCATAGTTCATTTTGGAAAGCAGTGGGCTCAGAGTTATTGTGAGAGAGAGAAGACAGAGAAGAGAGCAAAGGCAATACTTGAGATGGTGACAGTGTGGTGGTTGACGGTGGCTGAACGACGGGCAAAGAATTACGATCCGGGGGTTTTTCTGCAGGGCGTGGTGATGGTAGGAGAAGCTAAATTCGCGGAGTTAGTGTGACCATGAGTTGTTCTTCAGATGTTTTTTTCGCGTTATATGGTTTCTCTAAGTGACAAAATGAGGATACTTGTTCATCAAATTGAACATGTTTCGACGTATATATCCATCCAGTGGGTTGACGTAGGTAGAAATAAGCACTCTAACAAGTCGAATAGCCTAAGAAGATGCACAACAGTGATCTATCTTGAAGCTTGTGCTTAGTGTACGACCTGAACCACGAGAAGCAAAAACAAACAAATATTTGTAGTTTCTTATAGTTAGGAGACTATCCAAACAGTTTCTGATATGGTGAAGTCATGTGAATAATCGGATTTGGTAATCGGTTTATGAGATATACGGATGTGGATAAAGCATATGGCCAATACTCCTTTATCATCAAGGACTGAGAGAGTAAGGTCAGCTATTTTAACCAGATGTTGATGTTTTCGTTCTATAACTTTGTTGTGTGCTAGAGTGTGAGGAGGCAACATAAGGTGTGATATGAAAATCTTGTAGTGCAACAAACTCTTCGGCGTTGTCTGAAAATAAGGTATCAATTATGTGTTGGAAATGATTTTCAACTAGTGATTTTGAAGGTAATGAATATCTGCTTCATTTCTGATTTGTATTTCATCGGATACAGCCAAATATATCTTGAGAAATGGTCAATAAAAACAATATAATATTTGTAATTATCGATTAACAGGATTGGAGATGTCCACACATCACTGTAAAGCAGCTCAAGAGGTCGTGAGCAAGTTAAAGATGAGTGTGTAAACAATAACTTTTGACTTTTATTCAAAAGACAATTTGAGCAAGATAAATGTTCTGGTTTTGCTAATGAAACAAGAACCGAAAAAGCAGAAATAACATTCTTGAAGATAGAAAGCGACGGATTACCTAATTGTGAGTGCCATGAGTGGAAACTTGTTCTTGGACCTGAAGCGAATAACAGTGCCATTGCTAGAGGCCTGAAAGCTGACCACTCATAGAGTTAATTTCTAACTTTGTCTAGGAACAACCGGACCCCCGAATGTAGATTCTTCACCTGAAAAGTGGTTGGGAAAAATTTGACTGATACATTATTATTGTTGCACATTCTATTGAGTGAGATCAAATTTTTCTTCATCTTACGAACACAAAGAGTATTATCCAAGTGTAAGGACGATGAGAAGGGGGTAGAGATACAAAACCTGTGTGAGTAATGGGAAAATTGGAGTCGTCTGCGAGCATAACATCATCACCACCATCATGCGGTTGATGCATGGAGAGGTTGTTGAGGTGTAAGGTGATGTGGTGTGTAGCACCAGAGTCAACAACTAAATCAGTGGAAGGGTAAGATGTGTTGGTGACATGATTAACTCGTGGTTACCAGGGACGTGGAGGCTGGTGCATCATGTTTGGTGGTAGAACAGATAAGGACTGGAGTGTTGGACAATGATGAGTGGTATGGCCTTGTACGTTGTAGTATTGACATTTGCCCATGTATGGTCTTGGAGCAAGAAAGTCATTGAAGGTTTATGGAGATTGTTGCTACCAATTAGGTGCACTGTCAGACCTATACTTATTATAGTTCGATTGTTATTGTTATTGTTGTTGTTGTTGTTGGAGGCGGGTCTGTTGTTGTATTGACGTTGTTGAATGTTGTTTGCAGAGACAAGAAGCGATACAGATTTGTTGTCATTCAAGCAAAGGAGCTTAGCTTCCTGGTTTAAGAAGTGCTCATGGACTTCATAGATTGAGGGAGGATTATCCTTGCCTTCAATTTGATCAATAAACATTTTGTATTCTTTGGGTAAGCCATTGAGGATCAGTTCAATAGAGTCCTCATGATCATATGGTTTGCCAAGTACAGCAAGTTGATCAAGCCGTGTCTTTATACCTCAAAGGTATTCATCAATAGTTTTTGTTCCCTTTGTGCAGTGCTTCAGTTGAGTCTTTAGTTGTTTGATGTGGCCACGACTCAGTTTAGCATAGGTTGTGGCGAGAGTTAACCAGATTTCAGAGGCTATGGTGGCTATAGAGACCGTTGCTTGCAGTGAACAGAGTTAGCTCCCAGTAGTGCACTGTAGATTAAGCTATCTTGGCGAATCCACTTAATGTAAGTAGGATTCAGAACTGTGTTTTCACCAGCGACAATTGTAGTTGGCGGTTTAGCATGTGTGCCATCAAGATGACCACGGAGGCCATAACCATGAAGGAAGGAACAAACTTGGAGACTCCAGACCAAGTAGTTTGTGCTGTTGAGTTTTGAGACATGTGACATGTTGATGGCGAGTACAGATTCAATGTTTATGGGGACATGATCTGTAGTAGTGTTTTTAGTGCTATCGACAGCCAAATTGGGGTGGGGAAGAAAAAGTAGGTTTTTGGAGCGATTTGCTCTGCTACCATAAAAGTGTTTATTGACTTAATTTGATACAGTGTGAAGTACATGAGTTATATACACAAGAAACAGAGTAATTACAGGGATTCTATGGTCACAATTTATTGATAAAGATATTATTTACTTATTGGTTAATATTGTTGAGAGCCAAGGGCCCTTTCACACCCTAATTGAAGCTCTGTTACCTATAACCCAACCCAACTGCTCTTTTAATAGGTCACATCCTCTTAAGATACCTTTCCAGCCATGAGAGTAGGTACTTCTTGGATCACAGGTTAGAAAGGATTCATTCTTGCAGTATTTTGATAACAAGATCTTAACCAAGAGGGATTCTGGTTGGGTAATTAGTTTCCAGCTGATTTTTGCCAAAAAGAGCTAAGTTCATATGTTGAGAATCTCTAAAGCCTAATTCCCCATATTTTTGTACTTTATTACGTTGGGCATAGCAGTCCATGCCATTCATTTTTTTACCGGGGTTTGAATCTCACCAGAGTAAGGAGGGATTGTAATATGGTGCAAAGTGATATGGGCATTTAGAAGCACGACATAACATACAGAGGTATGAATGATAGAACACTTTTTAGCATTATGTGTTTTCCAGCTTGTGAAAGAGACTTGTTAGGCCAGCTTAAACTCTTTTGCTTAACTTTGTCCAGAATTCCAGCAAATAAGTTTTTCTTCTTTTTCCAAACTATTCAGGTAACCCCAAATATTTGCCCACTCTACCTTCATTTGGGATTTGAAGCATAAATTTTATTCTCTCTCTCGTGATGATGAGTTCTTTTTGAGAAGGTAATGGAGGTTTTGGCTTTTTTTATCATCTGTTATGAAGCTCTTTCATATTTACTTAGAATATCTTGCAGTGTGTTTAAGCTATGTTTGTTACCTTTGCAGAAGAACATAGTGTCATCCACGAAGAGGAGGTGATTCACTCTTAATCCCATCAGTTTCTTCTCAGTTTGGGCTTTAGTGCACAATCCTGTCAAGACCTCACTACAAAGGATAAAAAGGTAATGAGAGGGAGGATCTCCTTGCGTCACTCCTTGCTCAGGTAGTACTTTCCCCATTGCAGCTCCATTCACAATGAAAGCATATGAAACAGATTGTACACATTCCATAATCCTGATTATCAACTTTTGGTGAAAATCGGGTCTAGATGGTACTTTCATGATGAACTCCCTTTCTAAGAAGTCGTACGTATCACTCATATTCGTTTTGTAGCTAAGGATCCATGTCTTCTTTTTTTTAGAGTCTTTAAAGAGTGAAGAACTACGTGAGTTATCATCACATTGTTTGTTATAGATCNTCGGGTCTAGATGGTACTTTCATGATGAACTCCCTTTCTAAGAAGTCGTACGTATCACTCATGTTCATTTTGTAGCTAAGGATCCATGTCTTCTTTTTTTTAGAGTCTTTAAAGAGTGAAGAACTACGTGAGTTATCATCACATTGTTTGTTATAGATCTGTTTGCGATGACGGCATATTGATTCCATGATATAACTATATGTAGCACTGGTCTAAATCTTCTGGCTAAGATTTTTACAATAATTTTGTAGGCAACATTGGTCAGCGCAATAGGGCTAAAATCTGCAACCTTGCTAGGATTTGGGGTCTTTGGAATTAGGAAAACCAACGTCTCATTGGCTGCTCTAGGGAGAGAGCCAGTGGTGAAAAACCTCTTGATTTCCGTTGTAATAGCAAGGCCCATGATCATCCAGTTAGATTGGAAGAAGGAGACCGACAAGCCATTCGTATCAGGGGCTTTATCAGCATTGATTGAGTAGAGAGCGTCCTTAATTTCCTTATCTTCAGGTAATGCGATCAGTTTCTCATTTTCCTCCATTGTTACCTTTGGGGAAAGAGCTTCATCCACTATATTACCACATTGTGGCGGATTATAAGTGAACATACTTTGGTAATACTAGCATATTAGCTTTGTTATTTCCTCTTCCTTGAAGATTGATTTACCATCTATGTCCTCTAATACTTCAAATATATTAATCACCTTTCTCTTGTTTGTTGAGACATGAAAAAACTTAGTATTCTTGTCGCCTAACTCGAGCCACATAATCCTATTCTGTCTCCAATAGGACTCTTCCGCGAGGTAAACATTTTGCAATTTCTGGTTGTGTTCTCGGATTAATTCCTCATTAAGGAGATTGCTAGTCATTGCCTCCTCTAAAGATTTGTGGAGTTCCGCAATTTGTTCCAATTTGTTCTTCTGTTTTGTTTTAGTTCAAAGGATAATGACTGCTCTTACCTCATTAAGTCTATTAAAACCCTATTTCTCTTCATTAGTAGTCTAGACCTCATTTATAGTTTGTTTCAAGTCTTCCTCAATGTCTAAGTGTTAGTCATATCAAATGATTCCCTTCTTTCTCTTTTGATCAGTTTCCAAACATGTAATTAGAGGTTTATGATCTGATCTTTCAAACCATAAATACTCACATATACTAGTTGGAAAGAGGATAGACCATTCTGAATTTGCTAGCATTTTGTCAAGCCTACATTGGACCACTTTAGTCTGTGTTATACCACGCCATGAAAATGGATCTCCTGAGTGAGGAACATCAAACATATACCCTTTTGATAAGAAAGTTCTGAAGTCAGCAAAGGATCCTTCTGACCTGGCTTGACCACCTAACTTTTCACCATTGCAGTATACGTCATTGAAGTCTCCATTCAGAGCTAAGGGGAATCACAGACTTCATTAAGACACAACAGGTACTCCCATTGTTCTCTTTTATGTATTTTGTCTATGTTCCCATAAGCAAATGTAGTGTAGAACATTTTTTCCTTCATAAAAGATTGTTATGTCAAGGTAGAAATGAGAGTTGCTTTCTATTTTGAGATTTATCTCATTCCTCCAGATTAGAGCTAGTCCACATGCACCATGGCCTTGAGGAGGTACTAGATGTAAGTTTATAAATCCCAAATTATGAATAATATTCATGACTTTTACATTAGAGTTTTGGTTTCCATTAGGATAATTATGTCTGGTTTATAATATTGACATAGTTCTCTCACACGTCAAACTATCAAGGGATTCCCTAAACTTTGACAGTTCTAACTCAACATTCTTAAGGAATGTGATTAGATGGATTGTGAAAATCCATACTCTTTTTACCATTGCAGGGAAAGGTTGAGCTTGGCGAGCATTGCTTGGTTCTCCTACCTCCCAAATAGTCGTTCTTTGACCTACTACTCCTGAGCTGAGGGTTTTTGACTTGGGATCAATTATAACCTTCCTCCTTGGTGAAGGTTTTAGTTGAGGAGTTCTCCTTTTACGCCCTTATAATTCCTGTAGTAAGCACTATGGAAGGGACAATTTAAGGTGGAATTGGTGCAGAGATATCCGTTACATCCACAACCTCTTCCGGGTAAGCTCAATCTTTCTTTTGCAAGCACTATTTTTTCCCACTACTCAGTCTGAGTAGTTCTGGGACTCACTCTGGTGGAGATGCCTAGATTACATGAACAACTTCAGAGTTTATACCTTGCATAGATGCACGCACCATTCTGGTAGCAGCTTCATCAAATTCTCCTTTCTCCAAAGCATGTATAGTCCCTTCCAATCAGACAGTTCTCTCATTTGGGTCTGCACAACTAACATATTGCACCATAATATCTCTAAGTTCCCATAGAGCTGCAGTTTCCATTGTCTGAGGGGATAGTGGGGGGGGGATGAGACTCATTAAGAGGAGGTTCAGTTACCAAGATAAGCTCATTATTTCTTGCTCTTTATGATCTGTTTTCATCTATATGCTCAAAGATTACTATCAGTTCTCTATTCATTGGAACTTCTCTCCAAACCAAGAAGGGATTTGTTTTGGGAGTTCTCTTTTTCAGCCTAATATTGGTTCCTTTGTTTGTGTATTCAGGGGAAACATACTTCCAGTTATTCGTGGCAGTAGAGTAGGTCTCTGATTTACTACGGTTGGATCGGGTGTAGTCATGGATATGTCCTTTGCCTCTAGCTCTATCATTCATGTGGCAGCTTCTTTGATTCTCTGGCGAGAGAATTTTGGAGTTGTCATGATTGGTGCTCCAAGATTGTCTAACATTCTTTTCCCTATGTTGGGGAATGAAAGCTCTACGATTCCTTCCTAGTAATGCTTTTTCTTTCGTTTTGTTATTTTTGTTAAGTTCACAGTCTCTTGCCTCATGATCCAATCTCTCACAGAGATGACAATATTTACCAAGTTATTCATAGATAATTTGAGCATGAACCTCCTCCCCTCTTGCAAACTCCACAACAGATGATGTGATAAGTGGCTGGAGTCCATTAATCAACACTTTCATCTTTGCTGATGAGTTTGTTATCTCATAGGTCACAAAGGTGCCAATATCTGACCTTATGCCTTGTACTAGGATCCAAAAAAGAATCCTTGATGGAAAAGAGGGATTAGTGGTAGGTTCCCAACGTCCTAAGATGATCATCCATTTTGCAAAATGGTATGGTTTAGTATCCAGAACCATTTGAATATCTTTTTTATTCTTGAAAATAAACTGGAACACACCTTGACCTAGATCTGCTCCTACAGCTCTTTCAGAAGTTCTCCAATATTCAAAGTGGAAGGGAATTAGTGACCAGGTTCTTTGATGTTTAGGATTGGTCAATCTTCCGATGAGAGTAAATTTGTTGTATTCCACCATACTCGAGTTATCAAAGTTGGAGACCTTCTTTCGAGAAACTCTTGGACCCAAATCTTGGTTCATCTTTCCTTTTCCTTTATCTTCATACGAAATGCGGTGTGTTAATATAGAATGTCGAGTGTTAACAACATCAGTCTAGCTGAGGAGAAGATAGCAGTGGTGTTCTTTTTTCCAGATAGAGTAAATTACTTAAGAGGTAGAAAATCGTACTCCCACATGCAGAAAAATATATAGTTCTTTACCAGTTTGTGAGATTGGAGTTACCAACAAGTATTCTCATACTTTTTTTTCACTAAAACAAAGTGAGAGAGTTTTCACTCTAGTGAAAGAGTTGAAGATTCCACTCAAGCCATCATCAGAATTCTTCTTAGGAAGGAAAAATCACCTGAAAAACCACCAAATGTAGTATGGTTTCCTTAAAAGGGACAAACCAAGTAGATGGAGAAAGGGGTTTGATGGATATATAAAATGGATGCCAAAAAGGAAAAAATCAGCACAAACAAACAGCTTAGATATGCTCATATCATCCATTCTATCTCTTAATTTCTTTTTTCCTCCTTTATTTTATTTATTATATCTATTAATAGAAAACTATTCAGATATTCGGGTGCTGTTCTTTTGTCCATCCAGATGTTCCATCTAGATGGAAATGAAAACTGTTGTTCTTTTAGATACATTTAAGTGTCTCATCCAAATGGAACATTTGGATGGATTTAGCAAACTCATCCAAAATTTTTAAAAATTTCAGATGTGTTTGGTTGGTGCATTTGGATGGAGATGAATTTGTAAAAGACCAAAATACCCTTAGAATTTTATTGTTTTCTTTTACTCTTTTTATTGTTTTTTTTCTCCTCATTTTTAGTCTCTCATCTCTTTTATTCTCTCTCCTCATTTTTTTCTCTCTCTCTCCTCATTTTTACTCTCTCTCCTCTTTTTTACTCTCTCTCCTCATTTTACTCTCTCTCATCTCTTTTATTCTCTCTCCTATATTTACTCTCTCCTCTTTTTTACTCTCTCATCTCTTTTACTCTCTCTCCTCATATTTACTCTCTCTCCTCATATTTACTCTCTCCTCATTTATATTCTCTCTCCTCTTTTTAACTCTCTCTCTTCATTTTCACTCTCTCTCCTCTTTTTTACTCTCCCTGCTCATTTTACTCTCTTTTTTTTTACTATCTCTCTTCTTTTTTACTCTCTCT